>JAACJN010000313.1:0-50739 GCA_013368555.1 Collybiopsis confluens
GGACTCGTCATGTACTGGGCTGGTCATATAGGCCAACTTCTCACACGTATGTGGCGCCCTTACATCGGTGGTCATAACTTTCGACTTTTGCTGATGGACGGCTGTGCGAGAACACAAAAAGGTCGCGTCGGTGACTCTTATTAACGACTTTATTATTATATGGTATGGTGCGTGCATAATATTATATGGTGCGTGCAACAATATTTGGTGCGTGCAGATGATTGCGTGGTGCGTGCAACATTATTGCGTGGTGCGTGCAACATTTTCAGGTGCGTGCAGTCCGTGCGTGTCGGTGCGTGTTGGTGCGTGCAACCAGTGCGTGTCCATTTATCATTTAAATAATTCATTGTATTTTATTGCATTCAAATGTGACGACAGTGGTGACAGTTTGTTTTGGGTTTAAAGAATTCTATTAATTACACTAAGCTAATGTAATCTACGAGTAATTCTCTAGCTACTTTCTTTCTTTTACTGCTCACCAATCGTCAGTGTATGCCCCATGGGACTCAGACCCAGTCTCCCTCTGTTTGGCTATCCAAGTAACCTGCGCAAAACGGTTATAAGTATTCCGTTCAAACGTCACTGTTTACATCTACAATGTTCCGACCTGCCGGGACGTGAGAAATTAGTCGTCTATGTCATTATTTTTATTAAATATTCACGCCACACACGCACCACGCACTTGGTGGTGCGTGCACGCACCGCACGCACCACGCATCACAGACACGCAAAAATCACCTACCCCTGTCATCAATCATCTCCAGTCTTCGTCTCGTCGACTGCGAATACGCTCTTCATCGCTGACTATCCGTGCTCAGCTCGGCCTGGTTCAATGGTAGTATTGCTGCGTAGTACAGGCGATCAAGGTTGGGGAAACTTATGGACGGCTTTCTTGGCTGGCTTACTTTGGATGGATGGACCTGCGGCATTTCTATGATGCAACCATGATCATCGTAGGTAGATCGTTTTCACTCTCCAAAACCATGATGGATGGGGTACCATAGGAGACGCTCCCGCCGGCACGTACAGGCAGTGAAACAGAAAAAGTTTCGTGAGGCTGTCATAATCTCTCAAAAACCGACGTACCATCGTCATAGCAAGGGAATATTCTACTACTGCGCAACACCCATCGAATCGATCTTGATGAAACTGATGGATCCAAATAGCTGTGAGTGATAAAAACAAGTCGTTCGGTCAAAGACTACTTCATTCCCCATTCCTCCTTCAGAACTGTCTGCAGAGGCGTACTTTAAACGAAGTATCACTATCCGAACACTCATCCTCGATCATCTCGACATGAGTGGAGGGTCAAGGTCTCGGAGGGTCGATGCATCTTCCACGGACGGTTCTTTTTTACACCTTAGTGGACAAACATGGTTAACAACAACCACTCCCGGCCCTTCTTTTTCGGTAATGAGTAGCCACCGGCGGTACGTCGAAGTATCCGCAAAATCGGGTTGGGGCTGTCTCGATTCAATGTCATGAGTATACCTGGGCAGCTGCGCATGCAACATTCGGGCTACGCGATATCCCGGGGCTGATCAGCGCTGATGGAACACAATGAACCGAAATAGAGTAGATCGCGAGGGATAAAAACCAAGTCGTTTGGTAAAACAGTCAACGATAATTCCACTGTTCCCCCTTATCCCCCTCCCTCCCCCTCTCTCCCCTTCAGAACTGTTCTCCGAGACGTTCTTTACTATCTGAGCACTCGACGTAATTACAGGGGTTCTGGAACCTTTCAATCATACAATGTCATCCAGCACGATAGTAGGGATTTCCTCGCCTCGGTATGTGATGGCCACATTGCATTTGCCCTTTGCTTTGGCTCACCGTAACGTTCCCCCAGCATCCTATTACCACCATCACAAGCCCAAACATCCCCTTCTATCTCTCTGACTGACTCGGCTGGATTAGTAACCATAGGCACAGACATAGGCGCAGCGACATCCCCAACTTCTTTCTCTCTGACTGACTCGGCTGGAACAACCACAATACCCGCAGTCATTAGCATTGACTCGAGTGGATTAATAACCATAACAGCGCACTTATCTTCTTCCCTTTCAACGCTCCAGTCACCGTCCGAAAGTTCAATGGTATCTGCAGATTCTGCACATGATATGCCTGCACCTACTACCACAAAGTCGAGTGATGCCCAAACGTCTGGATCTGGAAGAACTTACGGGTAGGGAAGCAGTTTTTTTACGATGCCCTTTCAATACTTTCTAACACGTTTGATGGGGAAAAACGACAGGTCGAAAGTTGTGCTCGGAGCCCTAGTCCTCGCCATATGTATATGTTGGAGTTTGCTCGGGCCGGCCCACATTCTATTACTTTTGTATTGACACGTCGTACTTACTACTCCATCATCATCATAGTTTTTGTCGTTTTGTCCGTCCTCGTCCTCGTCTTCAGAGTCGCCGGCTCCTGCGCTCTTTGTCTCAGCGAGGTCTTGGGTTCACCACCTGCCATTCGTACCTTTTTCCCCTTCTCTACGAACCCGTTTCGCTTTCCATGCATCCAATGCTAAACGTCCTGTTACTTCGATAACGGAATAACCTCCAAATTGGTTCCGCAAAATGGTCATGTTCATGGTCGAATTTTTTTTGCCTTGTTCTTACATTAGGGCCACGCGGGTATGTTTTTGAGGGGAAAAAAAAGTGGGATGTGGAAGGGACCGTCGTAGTAAGTCTCCGCTTTATTTACTGTAAAGTGACTAGATTCAATAGAGAGAGCATGACTGGATGAAAACTCAAACTCAAATTCGTCACTGCCGAATATTCCATCTCCGAGTTGACTCTTCCATTCCGTCCCGTCCTTTTCGCTGCCATCGGCCTTCTCGTCGGTTTTTCCATGTCTATTCCGGTTGGCTCCATCTTCAACTTACGAGTCATTTGTATACGCCCCCCTCCCCTCCTACTCGACCCCTCAGGCGCCTCGATCTCAACCTCGTTATCCTCAGCATTATATTGACCTCGCCATATCTTCACTCTGATAAAAAAGGGAACGAACCCATTCGCGTTCAATTACCTATTTGGACCAACATGGAGAAATTTCCATGTACGGGTGAATTGGTGGAGGGGTAATTGGAAGTTTTCTTTACGGTTGGATTATTAGAATCAATCTGGACTCAGTTATACGACGTTCTGCTTTCCTTTGTTTTTCTTTCATCTGACGGCATGTACCGATCTGATCCGAGCCGAGATGAGTTGCCACCGCCCGCACGTTGAGATTGGGGCATCAACACACAGCGGGCCAGGGCACTGCAACAAGTTGCGACGCTGGTGCTAGTACTATTCGATATCCCGGCCACAGTGACCATCTTGATGGAAGATGACGAACCGAGGGATAAAAAAGAAAGAGTCAACAAAGTCCACTGTTCCCCTTCTCCTCCCTTCTCCGCTTGAGATCTGTTTGCCAAGACTTTCTTTACTATCTGAGCACTCGACATATTTACGGGGTTCTGACACCTTACAATAAAATGTCATCCAGCAGGATCTCCTCGCTTCAGAGGTATGTGATGGCGCATTATATCACCTTTACTTTGGGTCACCGTACATTCATTCCCTCAGCAGTCCACCACCATCATCATCACCTGCATCATCATCAACACCAATATCCCCTCCTATCTCTCTGACTGACCCAGCCGGAGTCTTAACCACAATAACGCGCTCCTTCTCCCTTTCAAGTTCATCTGCACAGGTGCCTGCACCTACAAATTCGAATTCCGATGCCCCAGTGTCTGGACGAAACGGGTGGAGACCGTTTTACGCGGTCGTCGGACCGTCATCAACCATAGTAGTAGTACCGACCCTCTTTCCCGGGCCCCAGTCATCTACAGTAGTATTAGCAGGCACAGCAACCACCACTGCAAAAACACTGTCGTCCGCTTCTTCGCTTTCACAGTCTGAAAGTTCAACGTTCAACATCTGCATCCAGTGCAATCTGTACCTGTACCTGTACCAACACCTAGTACTACACACTCAAACAGTGATTACCCAAGCGTCTGGAAGAAGAAACAGGTTAGAGACCGTTTTACCGACGCCTTGCTGTTGTTTGTTTTTTTTTAGCACATTTGATGAGAAAAACTTAAACTACTACCAACTTACTACAGGCCCCTCATCGTACCCGCTGTTGTTGGATCATTAATCGAAGCCTTCAAGTTGGTACTCGCCACATGTATACTTTTCTACATCCGATACCGACGTCGAAAAACGGCTCACAAAGTGACCTCATTGGCGGGTGCCGAAGATGCCTCTGACGGTGCTATGAATAGGATGATGAATAGTAGGATGATACAGATTGCTAGTAGCGATCCGAGTCGAGAAGGGGATCCCGGGCCTGGCGAATCGGAGAGTACTTCAACTTTGACTCGGGATGAACCCCCTCCGACATACGTATCGTCGTAGACATTTTCTTACATAATGTAGCTTGGAGTGTCAGTTATTCCAGTAACTTATAATAATACTTTTTGTGTGTTCAGATCTGGAAAGTAGGCAAACACATGAATGATTCCGTCCGATCATCGATGAAAAGAGAGTCCGTCATGGAACCAATCGCCGCTTTTGTGTTTCTTACATAGTACATCTGGGCTGCTGTACTCGTTAAACACGCACACACTATCATAAAAAGACAACTCATGGCAACGCTCGGACGGGCAAAAAAAAAATCACTTGCAATGCCGGATAAGATAAGGCTTATTTATCATCGCATGTTCTAATAAGTATATAAACCATCATTCGTACTCTTTTTGTTTTTTTTTTTTTCCTCTCAGCGACCGTTCGATTTCATACATCCAATAGATTGATCAGAGGTTCAGAACATAACTTGATGAAAGCCCATACCCCAATTCGTTCACCGACCCCACGACGAAGGCACTAATTAAATTACCTAGGCCCGAATCGGCCGGTGCCGATGGTAGTATTTCCAAACTAGCACAGCGATCGATCAACATCGAAGATGACGCTACCGCATTGGGGAGGGACATGGACCGCTTTTTTTTTTTGGTTGACCTGCTTTCTTCCTGTTTTCTTTTCTTTTTAGATTATCTACAGTTCACGATTTTACTTTTACTTTCTCTTACTTGAGCTCTGGAAAAGTCCATCGTAGGAAGATCATTGGTCACTTTCCGGTGCTATGATGATGGGTACCATAGGAGACGCTCCCGCCGGCACGTCAACAAAGAGGCTATTTTACAAGATCTCTCAAAAACCGACGTACCATCGTCATAGCAAGATTTTACTGGAATATCAGCTCCTGTCCTACTACTACGCAACGTACGCAACTCCCATCGAATTGATCCTGATGAAAATGTTGGTCTTGCCCTACCGGGTATCGTCTTTCCCGTATGGGCAGATCGTTGCTACACGTTTACTTCCCGGCGACACCTGGCAGGAGGCGCCGTGAATTCAAAACAAAGCTGTTTCAATCGTTGACGTAAGGTACGCAGGTATCCCGACCATCTTGATGAACACGATGGATAGCAGTTAGCTGTAGGTAATAAGAGCAAAGGTGGTTTGGTGAACTTGGTTTGAATTTATCCCCCCCCCTCCCTCCACCCTCGCCCCGGCCCACCCAAAACCTTTAGAAACTGTCTCCCAATACCCATATCCATCAGGATAGTAATCTTGACATAGTACCGCCTGGAATTTTCAATAACATGGCAGCAACGACCCAGTTGAGTCTTTCCACACAAGTAAGTCTTCTTTACGAGGGATCCGTCCTTTGATCTAGGAAATAACAAGCATATTGCTGTAGACGTCCGAGTTTACGGTGCTCTCATCCGGGATCCATACTGCAGCGAATGGTGGTTCTTTCACTGCCACTCCGGATATCATTCCCAGCGGCTTCGTGGGAACTAGTCTATCGACTGCTAGTAGTACTACCACCAGTTCCTCGATAAATACCATCCCATCAACGCCTGTATCTTCACCTGGAAACTCGAGTGTCAATCCGGCACCTACAAGTACAAGTGACGTCAAAAATAGCAGGTTGAGACCAAATGGACCTCTTTGCACATTCACTTACATTCCCGAATTTCATTAGATCGATCTCTCCACTCGTTCCCGCTACTGTTGGATCGTTAGTCGGCGTTCTAGTCATCGTCATATGTGGATTATTGTTCTACCTGCGATACCGACGTCGAAGAAGGTTCCAGGTAACACCATTAGTGAATAACCTGAGAGACGAAGAAAACAGTGCTGGTATTATGAGTCAACCGACTCGAGACCTCGTTCAGCACGAAAAACAGGCTTTATCGGAAGCTCTTAACGAGTCAGAAACAACACGGTCCTCGTCGAGGGCGCCGTCGCCGTCACCGTCACCGCAAATAGATTCCCAGCTTCGTCAACATCTTGATCCCGAAAACATACCGACACAGGGAGATGATCATGATGCTAATAGGTTACAATCACAAATGGCAGAAATGAAGGATACCATGGAGAGGATGATGAATAGGATGATGGAACAGGTACAGCGGATTGAGGCACGAGTGGGGTCTAGTAGTCGAGAAAGAGATTTGGAGAGTATTTCGAGTTCGGATGGACCCCCTCCGACGTATGTATCGTCGTAAAGACATTCGCCATTGGTACCCAACCACCCGTTGGATTATTATCTGGAGTCCTCGCACTCAACATACGCGTCTTTTTTATTTTTTATGTTTACATGCGACGCCAACGTCAGAAACTTGAAACTTCGTTCCACAAGATATCTCCATTCATGGACAACAGTCACAACACCGCGCGGAACCAACCACCATTAGCAGTCGAAGACCCGGGGAGAAACACAACCCAATTACCGCTACAAATCCACCGCCTTGGGAGTACCGAAAAACTCACCAGCAGCAGTTTCCTTCCGAGTCGAATGACCGTCATGATGCTGGTTTGTGGATGAGAGAGGTAGTGGAAATGAGAGCTTAGTAGAAGGGACAGGATGATGGAGTATGCTCAAAGGCCTGAGGTTCAGAATTAGGGCGCTGTCTGGGTTCGGAACACTTGCGACGGTTTGTGATGAACTTGTGATCCCTACTAGTATTCAAGTTGTGCCAATGAGAGGATAATAAGATAGTAGTAGTAGACTCTTATAACAAATCTGATTTCCCCCATTTCTAATAGTATGGGCCATGCAATGACTCGTACGTGGGATGGAAACCCAAACCCAAATTCCTCACTCCTCAATATCAATATCAATCTCCGAGTTGACTCAACCATTTCCCCCCCCTCCTTTTTGCTGCCATCGTCGGGTTTTCCATGTTTATTCCTGTCGGCTCCATCTTCAACTTACTCAGTTGTTTACGCCCCTTCCCTCCTACGACCCTCTAACTCAACGACATCATCCTCATCGTCATATTGACCTCTCTATATCTTCACTCCCCAAATTTTTCTTTACTCTACATAATTATAGCTTCTTGGCCCGACCCGTGTGCCGTCCGAATATGGAATCGGACGAGTATCTGCCTCTGGTGTTCTCCATATCAAAAAGGGCACCACCCTATCCGCGTATCATCTCCGGTCTCATCTATCGAATTCGACTACGCTCTTCCTCCGCTAACCACCTAAGTATGCTTGAATTGGTCATAGTCGAAGATGGCGTTATTGCATCTGTGAAGGGCCAGAGATAATCATGAAAGCGATCAGGCCTCAGGCCTCAGGGTTTAGAAAATCTATGGACGGCTTTTTTTGATTGGCCAACTTTCTTCCTGTTTGGACGGACCCGCATCTACATGGATGGAATCCCTACCGGGGTAAATGATTCAACTAGATCTTCTCTTCCGATAGATTTCTAGGGTATAGGTTCATACTAGTAATTCGTTTCTCGATGTTATCATGTTACTCGAGATTCGCTGATCGTTTGAAGTTTGTTTGTTTTTTCTTTTGGTTTGTGGATGATGTACTCAGTGTCCGCTCGATTCCAAGTTTTTTCTTTTTTTTTCTTTTTTCTCTTGCGCTACTCCAGAGCTCCTGCAAAGCTGAAACTTTTTGATTCGCTACCGGGGTAAATGATTCAACTAGGTCTTCTCTTCCGATAGATTTCTCTAGGGTATAGGTTCATAGGAAATTCCTTTCTCGATGTTATCATGTTACTTGATATTCGCTGATCGTTTGAAGTTTGTTTTTTTTTTCTTTTGGTTTGCGGATGATGTACTTGTCGGCGCTCGATTCCAAGTTTTTACTTTTTTTTTTACACGAGGTGGCAGTGAATCAAACAGGTCAAGCTGTCTCAATCGACATGAACCCCGCAGTATCGAACCCATCTTGATGAACACGATGGATAGCAGTAGCTGTGGGGTAATAAAAAAAAAAGTTGGTTTGGTGAGCATAGTTTGATTTTGTCCCCCTCACCCCCGCCCCACAAACTTCAGAAGCTGTCGACCGATACCTATATTCATCGGGATAATCTCGACATACCGTCTTAACATGGCAGCAACGACACAGGTGGGTCTTTCCACAGTAAGTCTTTCCACGATGGAGTGGTCCTTTGATCTAGGAAATAATAAGCATATTACTACGGTAGACGTCCGAGTTTCTGGTGCTCCTAGACATTTTGGGCCCCGAGTCGGACACTGGCACTCCCAGCAGCAGTACAAGTACTAGCAGTACTACCAGCAGCACTACCAGTAGTACTAGTAATACTCCCACCAATTCCGTGATCAACACAATCCCATCAACGCCCGTACCGTCACCTGTAAACTCGAGTGTCAATGCGGCACCTAGTACAAGTACAAGTGGCGTCAAAAATAAGTTGAGACCAATCGACTATTCCTTCCTTTGCACATTCACTTACATTCCGAATTTCATTAGATCGATCTCTCCAGTAGTGCCCGCCACTGTTGGATCCTTAGTCGGTGTTATAGTAATCGTCATATGTGGATTATTGTTCTACCTGCGATACCGACGTCGAAGAAGGTTTCAGGTAACACCATTAGTGAATAGAGACAAAGAAAACGCTGGTATGAGTCAACCGACTCAACACCTCGTTCAGCGCGAAAAACAGGCTTTATCGGAAGCTGTAAACGAGTCAGAAACAACGCGGTCGTCGTCGAGGGCGCCGTCACCGCAAATAGATACCCAGCTTCGTTGGCATCCGAATCATCTACTAAATCCCGAAAGCATACCGACATTGGCAGATGATCATGATGCTAGTAGGTTACAATCACAAATGGCAGAAATGAAGGTTACCGTGGAGAGGATGATGGATAGGATGATGGAACAAGTACAACGGATGGAGGCACGGGTGGGGTCTACTAGTCGCGAAAGGGATTTAGAGAGCATTTCGAGCTCGGACGGACCCCCTCCGACGTATGTATCGTCGTAAAGACATTCAGTTTTATCAAGACTCAAAAAAGAGTTACAGCCTGATGGAGAGCCTGAGGAAAGCATACTTTGAGAGAGAGAACTCAAGATTGTAAGCAACTGAGTAATATATTCTACTGTGAAGACTATTACTAGTACCTTTACTTACTGTAGAACTCAACCGGAGAGCTACTGTAAGACAAACAGAAGGTTAATACAGACTATAGGAGTATTGTCTACAAAAATACAAATAGAAGACAGACAGTACAGAACTTGTACAGAAACAGAAACTTACAGAACAGAAGCCTACGGAGCCTACAGCAATACAGAATGTCAAATATCTATAGCGCCTATGTAAGTACACCGTACAACCTCAGAACGTAATAGAAGAACTCTTTATACCTATAGCGCCTATGTAAGTACACCATACAACTATAGGTAAGATCAGTAAAAAGGAAGGATAGGATGAATATATATATGCACATACCCTCAGAACGTAATAGAAGAACTGAGGGATGTCTCGACGTATCGAAGTTTATATCTATGATGGGAAAAGGATAAATAGAAGTGGCAAAGTGGAAGAAAGAATAGGATAGACTATCTATCGACTCCGTAAACCCCCTTGAAACTCTACGGAGGCATACCTCGGAAGCATCCCAGCTTGAGAGTATAACCCGATACTTCAGGGCGCCACAGTGAACGGTCATGTGTCCATCTACACATTCGCGTCATTCTTGACACTCCCCCTGGCGTCCTGATACCACCAGTCTAGACCCAAGGCACTGACAATCCGGCGATGTTTGTCCTTGGGCAACGATTTGGTCATGATATCCGCAATGTTTTGAGTGGATGCGACAGGATGAATGGTAACACGTCCACGAGCGACATATTCCCGAACGAAAAGGTGACGAATATCAACGTGTTTCGAGAGACTATGACTCTTATTAGTTTCAGAAAGGCCCACCGCGCCCAAATTGTCACAGAAAATGTCCAATGCATCGTCCCCTAAACCCAGCTCAACTTCGTCCAACCAACTTCGCATCCAAAGCGCTTGTTGAACGCCCCGAGACATTGAGATAAACTCCGCTTCAGTAGACGATAGGGCAATAGAATCCTGCCGCTTTGACGACCACGCAACCGGTGAACCATTGACGAGGAAGATATAACCGGACATAGATTTCCGAGTTGACTTATCCCCGGCCCAGTCCGCATCCACGTACCCAATCGGCTTTATTCTTGAGTTTGTTCCCGGCCTGTAGATAATCCCATACCGAACGGTGAAGAAAATATATCGGCACAATTTGATGAGTAGATCCCAATGAACTTGTTTAGGAGCATTCTGGACCATCGAGAGCACCGCGCAGGCATAGACAATGTCCGGCCGAGTGCTACTCGCACCCCACCAGCAGCAGCCGAGGATTCCTCGGTAAGGTTTCCCTTTCATGAAAAGTCGGTCCTCTTCGGTTTGGACTTCGTTGCGCTCGAACGAGAAGTTAGGAGGAAGCGGGGTGAAAATTGGTCGAAGATCGTCAATGATGCCGAAATATTTGAAGGCGTTGTGGAAGAAGGGGGCCTGGGAGATAGTGATAGAACCATCGTTGTGGTGCTCGATTGTCAGACCAACTAGGAAGTTCTTGTCTCGAACATCGGTAAGGTCCCACCCCGTAAAGCCATTGACCGTATTGTCTGCTTCTTCTTCGGAAGACGAGGCTGAAAACACGTCATCTGTATGCACTGTAGTGATGGTGAAGTTGTGAGTTTTGGGATCAGAACGAAAACGAATGCACGGATCTGCGCGAGAGGACTTGAAACCATTTTGCTTGAATTTATCTTCCAATTCCTTGTACCAGATGTGTCCGGCCTGCGACATACCATATAATGGCCTATGCATCAGACAGACCTTATGTTCCTCGCCTTTCTGAGTAAATCCGGTCGGTTGTGACATGTATACGGGCGGGTTGTCAGGAAGACGCCCGTTCAGGTATGCTGCGGAAAAATCCCATTGACGAGTTTTCAACTGTTTGAAGGCTGAAATTGAGATGAGTAAACGGACTGATTCAAAGCGTGCAACCATGGACCAGCTCTTCTGAAAATCCACACCCGGAATTTGCATGTCACCCCTCGCGACATATCGAGCTTTTCGTTTGAGTAGGTTTCCCTCACCATCAACCTTGACGTCGTATACCCACATTCCTTGCATGACCCTTGCCTCCTTTGGCTTATCAACTAAAGTCCAACATCCTCGTTGACAGAGTGAGTCGAATTCCTTTTGCATTGGTGGCAGCCAATCATTTGAGTTTTGAATTGCTTCCTGGTACGACTTTGGAATGTGTGTATCTCCCCCTTTGATGGTGCTTGCTAAAACAACAACATTCGCCCACTCTTCAGCGTCGTCTCGCGCCCGGTTTTCTTCTTCCAGGGATTCGAGGTGAAGTAATTGTTGCGCCGAGGGCGTGCGGATCCGAGTGGACCGTCGAAGAATCGGCACTGGGGCAGTCGGTGTTACAGTAGATGCAGGCGGGATGTCAGGTGCGGCTTGCGGAGTAGGTAGAGAGAGATTGGGAGGAGAGGTAGAGACGCTAGGAGTGATGTCGCCCGTTTTGGGACGGGCCGTAATATCCGGCTCGAGGTCGGTATCAAAAATCGGGCCATCAGATTGTGGGGTTACCTCTGTAGTCCGTCGGGGAAATCCTTCCTCAAAAACAACATCCCTAACTGGATAAACCGCTCTCCTGGCAGGGTCCCATACGCGATAACCCCGACGACCCAGATACCCAACAAATCGCCCCTCCCAGGCTTGCCGGCCAAGTTTCCCATTAACGCGGTCGAGATCCGTAACCCAAACCTTGCAACCCCAACGCCGTAAATGAGAAACATTCACTTTCCTCCCGTCCAGCTCGTACCATTTTTCCCATGGAATGCGCCCCGGATGACGGTTCGTCGGAATCATACCCCTAACATAGCAGTATGCTGACGATCCTTCCGCCCAGAAACGAGTATCAAGATCGGAGTCTTCTACCATTGCACGGACTCCGGAGATAATCGTCCCGTTTGCTCGCTCCACCTGACCATTTGCGGCTGAAGATGCCTTAGGAACCTTTTCAACAATAATCCCCCTCTCAGCGCACCAAGCATCCATCAATTTGTTATCGAATTCACGCCCCATGTCGACCCGGAAGACCTTGACTTTCCGTCCCGTCTGGCGTTCGGCCATTTTCACAAAATCCTGAACGTACTTGAGAATTGACTGACTTTCCTTGTTTGGAGAAAAGGATGAGAACGGTATGCCGGTACCATCATCGCAGGCAAGGAGCATATAGTTTGCCCCACCTAGACTCCTGGTTCGTGAGGGTCCCCAAAGATCAAGGCTGACGCGATCCAAGGGCTCCGATGCCGGGATAACTATATCATCGAAGGGGAGCCGTTTAGCCTTGGCAAACAGGCATGGCTCGCATTTTCCACAGAGCTCATAGTCAGTCACTTCAAGCCCATCAACGTGGCCAAACCGAGCATGCCACATAGCTAGGGAACATGGATTGGAGCGTGATTTTCCAGACGAAGCAAGAACAAACGTCGAATCCGGAGACGTAACAAGTGCAGGTAAGGAGTCCAGATTATCAATGACATTGACGCGGTATAGGCTATTGCCGCTTCGTTTAGCAGCAAGATGCCCATCAATAATGCACCTTCCTGAAGCAGGGTCCTTGACCATAATTCTACCGTCCCCCCATTCTCCACGAAGACCCTTCCTATCCAACGCCGGAATGGATATGAGGTTCATTCCGAAGGAAGGAGTGTGCTTTGCGGGGAATCGTAGACAATTGATCGACCCCTCATTCGTTCTTATAGAGATCTCGGCAATGCCATATCCCTCGATGTTGAAGGAACCTCGACTTCCTTCTTCTGCCATTCGTCCTACTGACTTTTCCGATGTATAGGTGATAAACCGACGACGGTCGCGAATGCACCAGTGCGTTGCGGCACTATCAAGATATGTGGGGACGTCACGGAAGTTGTTTTCATTACGAGAAGGTACAGCAAAAATTTCTACACTACCGCCATTGCACCCCCTAATGTTCAGAACGGGATCAGTTTCGCCTCCCAGTCTGGAAACAAGATGATCAAGGGGATTTATGCGAGGGGGTAGTGCAGCCGTACCATTGAAATCCTGATCGTCGAAATGATAGATAGTGGCGGCGGCAATAGAAGGAGCCGAGCTTTCGGTAACGATAGTTGTAGCAGCGGAGGATGAAGCTGACGTCTTGACAGGTTCCATACCCTTTGGAGCCTTATACCAACGGGGACCTAGCCCTTCACGTCCCCCATTTCTAGCCCAGCACCCCTTCTTAGTGTGGCCATTTCGGTTGCAGTTTTCGCAAATGATTCCGCTGGACACGGAAAGTGCGGTAGGTACTGTGGCATTGGAGGTAGGGTTGGAGGACTCAACCATCATGTCGTATTCAAGTAGGACGCGTTTGAGGTCAGGAAGGGGACGAGCACCGTGGGTCTGAAGGATCCACAAATACTCCTTGGAAAGGGAGGTAAGGAACCTTGTACGGAGGTCTTCGTCCTGAATGGAACACCCAACGTCGTTGGCGGCTTTACGGAGCGCCTCCAGGTTCTTGAAATATTCCTCAAACCGAGTTCCCGGTGTGTATTTGAACTGCTGGATGCGTTCCTTGGCAAGGGCTTGTGCTGCAGCGGAGTTAGTATCGAATTCCCCGGTGAGTTTCCTCCACATTAGGTTAGAAGCCATATCTTCGGTAACTCCAATTGACCTAGGGTCTTGGATATTCTGATAGATTATACCTGCAAGGCGCCCGTCTCTCAACTCCCACTCTTCAACAGATGGAGTACGAGAGTTAATAGGCGTAGCAGTAGGAGTGGCGGGAGGAGGAACACCTGCAGTACCAGCAAGGGGGGTAGGCTGTGCCGTGGAGCCGTCAAGATAACCGAGTAAACCGGTGGACCGGGCGACACTCTTCAAGTGGTCACGGAAACTGGCCCAGTTAGAGATACCGGTGAGCTGTCGGTCGTTGGGGAAGACGAGGAGATTCGGAAGAGCGTTGGGATTCGAGGACATTGTCGGAATTACGGTTTGTTGCACAATCTAGACAAAATGCGATTTCTGACTGCGAATCTGTCAAATATCTATAGCGCCTATGTAAGTACACCGTACAACCTCAGAACGTAATAGAAGAACTCTTTATACCTATAGCGCCTATGTAAGTACACCGTACAACTATAGGTAAGATCAGTAAAAAGGAAGGATAGGATGAATATATATATGCACATACCCTCAGAACGTAATAGAAGAACTGAGGGATGTCTCGACGTATCGAAGTTTATATCTATGATGGGAAAAGGATAAATAGAAGTGGCAAAGTGGAAGAAAGAATAGGATAGACTATCTATTGACTCCGTAAACCCCCTTGAAACTCTACAGAGGCATACCTCGGAAGCATCCCAGCTTGAGAGTATAACCCGATACTTCAGGGCGCCACAGTGAACGGTCATGTGTCCATCTACACATTCGCGTCATTCTTGACACAGAACATACACAGAAGACCTTAGTATCTACAGAACTACATCAGCAAAACCGGAATTAGCAGTCTTGTCCACAACGCTCGCAGCAGTGACAGCACTGTAAGTTAATATAACTGAAGTCATACATATTCTTTTTTCGAGCCTACAGCTCCTCATCCAGAGACATTACAAGTCTATAAAAAGTATTCTTATTATCAATATAAAAGCCAAATGGACAGGATCGACGCGTTGCCGTAGCACTTAATTCAGATGATCACTATCAGTTCTGGACCTTTCGGAATTGTCAGATGCATTCCGGTTGCCGTGACAAGGTCTGGGTCCTAAATAAATTAACTCTGGGTCTTCTAGACCAGTGTAGATGCATGAGGCTGTTTCAGTTTCAATGGGACCCGAGTAGATTATTATACCATTCAAACATACCTTTTTGGGACCACTCAGAATGTATATAAGGAGGAGGAAAATGAAGGAAAAGGACAAGCAGTGGATTTCCCCCTCATTTGACTAGTGCTCTAGTAAACAGGGATTGTCTATTGGCTTCTGGTGCAGTTGTTGAAGTCCAGTTGGTGTTTGGTGTCAGTGCTCAGAACAGTTTGGTGTTTTACTTATAACTTGTGTTTTGTGTTTTGGTGTGTGTTTTGTGGATTTGTTGAACTTGGTATATTTTGGTCATTGGAAACTTGTGTTCTCGTAAAAACTCTACAACTACTACCCACCCCCTCTGTTACTTTTAAAAGTATAAATTTCTAAGTCAACTGTTTACCCTTTGAACTTAGTATTGTGTGTGTTTGGTGTTGGTTTTGCTTTCACTGCCATCGCACTCAGCACATCAAAGTGCAATTCAGTTCTGTACGACATTCACAGATTTAATTCAAAAATTCAATTCAAATTTGACAGGTCCCACGCATCAAAGTGTGTCATCAGGCGGAGGCGTAGAAATATGCATTGCACTTAGAAATGTAATAAAATACAAGTAGTACGTGCTTTCAAGAAAACCAGTATCTACAAAGCGGGTGAAAAGCAGGGCTCAACTTTGTGTTTTTGTACGTGAGTAGATAAGAATTTCAACCGACTAGTAGTGGTCACGCAACAATAAATAACAATTCATATCATCTTGTAATTCAGTCAACTGAATGGCCGTTGTACGGAATTGAATAGGTGTTGTACGGGACTGAATAGGCATTGCACAGCGCTGTACAACACCTACCTGTTCTGCTGATGGCCTGGCCCGGGCCTCGGGCTTCTCAGAAGTACGGCCCTGGCCCATGCATCACTACTGGCAAGCTTCAAAGACAACAATAGTCCGAGCTTGAGTGCAGCATACAAGGTTGATGAAAGATACTGTAAGTGATCTCGAAGACAGCAGTAGCACAAATGGCCAACTGCTAGGTGCAAAGGATGTTTCTAGTCCCAATGACCAAGTCAATATTGAGTACAATTGAAGATACAAATACTGACCTAGTCCCAATGACCAAGAGGTTGAGATAGGAAACTAGGTGCTACCTACTGTACTACTTATACTGGTTTAAGTGGCAGTGTTTATGAGAACAAAACAAAGTGAAGTGTGAATGAAAGGACAAATGTGGAGGTATGATGTGAGTAGAAAGATAAGTATGGAAAGTATAAAAATATCATACTTGTATTAGTAATCAAAGGAATATTAAAATAGTAATGGTTTGCAAATGAAAGGAGGAATGAGGAAGGTGTAAATATAGTTAATGTGAAAGTAAAAGCAAGGGCAGCAATTGGGTAATGGATGATCATAGGAATGATAACAATCACAACAGCGTGTATGAACGATGAACGTACTTGCAATGGAATGAAGGTAAAAATAGAGCTATATGGAATCATGAATGTTAGTTGTTAAAAAAAGGTGTTAGCAACGGTGATGATATGATCATGTGAAAAAGGTGTGACTTGGAAAAGAAAGATCAAGGTAGAAAAATGATGTAAGTACCAGTTTTCACGACAACATACTTATACTTTAAGGCATAATATAAGTTGTAACTGATTTAGACCTGGAGCTGGCATGGATCAAAGAGGTGACAAATAGTGATATTTCCTGATGAACATACAGCAAGTTCGTTGGGTGAGGCAGAGGGGCTGGTCTGAGACTCTGATGCTGCCTTGAATTCCAATGAACCAAGAGGTTCAAGGGTCATAGTTTGATCTATATCCTTTCGGAGTTGTTTTCGTACATTGAGTCTGCAGAGTTGCTCCAGACTAGTTAATACCATTTAAATCTGGAACTCACAACTCAAGAAGTGATATGGTGTAAACTTGAAGAATCAAATAACTATCAGATTCCGGCAAGGAGTAAGGAAATAGTGCTTCATACATCTTGCGGAGAATAAGGTTATTCCCTCAAAGAGAAATCTGTCTGGTCCGATGACATACTGTAAATGGGAAGCTTCTGAGTCTGATACAGGACAATCAATGTGCTCAGATGGTACCAAAATGAGGATAGCCACCGCAGTTAGACTGGAACATTTTAATTTATACCCATTGTGTATTGGGCAAATTCAGCAACTTGCCTTGTTAAAAGCCCAGTGCTAAAGAAATAATACACCAAGAATGACAACACGCCATCCGTTCTATGGAAATCCAGGGAGGGATCAGTTGTAATCATTGAAAAGGATGTCTTGGAAAACCTTTTGATTCCAGTGACACTCCGACGGAGAAGAGTGATCATGATAGCACTGATCACTACGTCAATTGCAGCAATAACTCCAAGACTTGAGAACATCTTTGGCTGGACATGTAGTAGATTAATGTCTCGGACTTGAGTTGAATCAAGTGTTTCAGTCCACAGACCTGTAATATGAGTTGAAGATCTACCAGGGATCTAATGTTGTCTCTAATGTTGTCTCTGATCGAATAGAATGGGCCGCCAGAGCCAGATAAGTGTTACCACTTGTTGCCGTTGCATTAGTAGGAGAAAGCGTACATCTCCACTATCATATCTGCAAAATAGCTGAGTTTGTGCTCCGTAAATCAGCACACGGCATATGTACATACAGAGCCCTGTTCCTGTTAGGATTATCTCCGTCAATACATCTCTAATACAGCTCTCTTCAATCATACCGAGGCTTGCAATCGCAATTACTGCAATCATACACTGTGATATTGTTACTTATAATCAGACTGAGAAAGTTCCAGAGATTTGAAGATTGCTCACATATACCAGTTTTTTTTTTTGATCCAAGAGAGTTTTTTTGGACACTGCAAATTTGAGAAAATGGAACAAAGTGCAACCCTTCAATCCCAATGACTTACATATACTTATTCGAATCAAATATAAACTACCACAAGGATGTAAGTGGTCAACATCATTAGTTCATAGGTATAGTGGTAGGGGTGGCTGTTGCTCATACCATTGCACCATCCACCACATCAAAATTTGGACAGTTCCCGATACCTGCATGGTTTGATTTAATAATGACTGCCGCTGTCCAAAGCTTGAGGATTTGTCTGAAGCTCACCTTTTCACTCCTGCACCATGACCCAACTTAAAATGGGAGTGCATATCTGGTCACAATATAACAAACATACCAAAACAGTTTAGCCTTGAATACCAGAGGATTGTCCACCATTGTTGCCCCCAGAGTATAATATGATATATAGATTGAGAGTGCAAACGTTAGGCCATCAAGGCCACTGGGCAGCATAAAAATAAGGCAGTTAGAATTTATAAATGTGTTCGGTATTATACTGGACTTGCCAAACCAATGCAACCTAGCAAATGCCACGTTGATTTAGAATATCACACGGCTCAAGTTGGCCCAAGGTGATTAAGAAAACAGCGTACCAATGATTTGAGCCATAAAGAGTCACTTTTGTATATTTGAAAGTACCGATAGCTTTCAAGTAATACAATACCAAACAAGCTGCATTGGAATGTTGGTTTTGCCATGAAATTACTGTGAAGTAAAGACGTACACAGATCCGATAATAAGGCCAAAAAACACGGCGGAGGATCCTTGAATGAATATTTTATCCATAGGCTGTTACTGACTGGTGGTGATGGCAGAGTTGAAGGAATTCAAGCAATGGCGTTGTGTGTGGTACGACCCAGGTTTTCTTAAAGGTCTTTGAATGCTGTATATGTATTCTGTAATCCTAGGTGATAATGGGAAATGTATGTCACTCAAAATGTTTATAAAACTTCGGTTGAATGGAAAAAGCTAAAGTTTTCACCGAGCTGTCTGTCAAGTAGGTGAGTCGAACTGTTAAGTGATGAGACAGGAGAGTCAGACGTAGAGTATAAATCAATGAAGTTGACACCAGACATTGAGCATCCCGCAAAGTTGGCCACCCAATATGCATGAAATCGAGTTAAACATAGAAATATGACATGGACTTACATGAGCGTATCTGAGATCCCTCTTGAATCAAATCTGACACCAGACATTGAACATCCCTGTCCACTGGTGTCCCATTGACAAAGTTCGAGTTTTATGTAAGTTCGAGATTTTTTTCAAACAACTCGACAACTGTCATGATCTGCTGTAATGCCGAAAAGAATACCAGCAAATGCACAAATGCACAATTCGGGTTCGGAAGAGGGTCAACATTCAGAGTAGTCATGCAGAAATTGTCAGAAATGTATTAATAGCAGCCTGCCGGTCAACTTTGTAGTGCTTATGAGGTGTATGAGGACGTAGAGGGGTGTGTATTATATGAAGGGGTGTGTATAATGAGGTATGATGGCGGTGGGACAATTGGTATGATTTGGTATGATCATTTGGCCCCCGACAAGGTATGATGAAATGTATGATCCGGCGTAACGGGCATACACTTACGCCCTGCATCCCGATGCGGTGGTTCTTACCCTCAACGATACCTATCATTTCACTCAAAATAGTATCTCGGTATGTCGATCTCTTTTTTACGTGGTTTTTGCTTTTTCTTTCTGCTCTTATAGCACTTGAGCCTCAACGCCGAACAGCATTTTTCAATACTCATTTTTGCAGAAAGAGCCCGGGCACGGTCATAACTCAATTTTGTATCAAGGACTACCAAACTGTATTGCTTGATTTTTGGCCTGATTATTTTACCGAATAACTCTGAAAATTTCGAAATTCTGACCGGCCCAATTTTTTTTTTTTTTTTTTTGCAATTATTCCAGTCTCGGCAACAGGAAATTTAAACAATCAAACAGAGTAGCGCTCATCCAACAAAAATTGGGTCTTCAAAACTCACCTTCAAAAAAGCAACACCGGAAGCGCTTTTTACGTTGGTTTTTTATGCATGATTCATTAGCCAAAAGTTAACCCAAAAATTGGGCTATAATTGCCCCACTTTAACCATCTCTAATAGCACATGTCTTCCCCTCAAATATTCAAACAGAAATTCTAAATGTGGAATGTGCAGTTTGACCTCTTTTAGCCTGTCCCTCTCCTCAACTCCGTCTCATAACCAACTTCCCCTCCTTCTTCCCCTCCTTCTCTTCTCTGACATCGGGACCCTCCTCGCTCACAGCTACCCTAGCTTACTCTATCCCTATCCTCCATCAACCCCATCATGGTCCAAATGTTTATTCTTTTTTTCATAAATCGCATACATACGAATCAAATTCAGGAGTTTTCTTTCTTCTTTTTTTTTCTGTCTTTCCTCGGGCATGCAAACTTAGGGGGAAGACAGTGGTCATTTTTGTAAATCCCCGCTGGCCGTTGAATCACGGACGATCTTTTCTCCGCATCGAGGTATTAGTATCGCATTGGGTAAACACAAACGAAACCTACCAAAATTCCTCGAGTCCCGCATGATCGTCCTAGGTAGGCGGATTATTGTCACTTTTTGGGTACCGTACTACCAATGGCAGAGGCTACCGCCGACACGTCGAGGCAGTGAATCAAACAAAATGGATGAAGAGGTCTCGATCTCTCAATAATCGATTATCATTCCAATGGGGTTTATGTACTCCCGTGTACTAGTACGCAATACTAGGCCACGAATTTATCTCGATGAAAACGCTTAGACCCAAAATGGCTGTGAGTGATAAAACAAAAGATCTCGGTTTTTCCTAGCAGACGAACTTGTTTTTTCTATTTCCCGTCAACAATACGTACTTAGTTGTTTTGAATGCTCATTCGAGCATTCATGTTACCATTCGAGGACTCATCCTCGTCGGGATCATCTAGACACAAGGATGTACAAAGTCTGGAACCTTGAACAAACTCAAGTAGCAACCACAACAACGGTATTAGGATCGGCAAATAGTAGTAGAAATGAAGCTAACCATGGACAGGATAACTGAACACATAGTGCTTACTACGGATTACCAAGGCTCAAGTGAAGTTTTTAGTCAAAATACTATGACTTCGTCGGATGGACCCCTCTGACATAAATATCATGATTTTCATTGTAAACTTGAAGGTGTTCGATTTCATAAAGTCTTGAGAAGGAATCGGGGAGAGAGTGAAAGAATAATGGACGGGCTTTCAGGTGGGCGGCCGCAGTGGGAATGGTGGAGGGTTTAGTAATATTGTAGGAATTGTGAAAAGGGGTAATCCCGGGTAGCTACTCTATCGTTACTACAGTCTAGTATGCAGTAGTACTAAACAGCATTCCATCCCTAACAGTTCGAGTTAGTGTGGCATCTAAATTAGAGGCTCTGGCAGTAGTAGAACAAAGCATTACATATACAGAATATTTTTTTTTTCTGATTTGAACATCGACAGCTAAACTAGAAACTCTGAAAATTCTAACTTCTCCGCCTGACTGGGCTTCTTCGAGAGAGAGAGCGTCAAAGAACATCCTAGTAAAGTCTCCATGATTGCAGGTGGCGACAACGCAAAGGTTTTTATTAGTATGTACACTCAACACTCGCTTGATCCTATCCTAGTAAGTATCCGGGTTTCATTTGTGACGATCCGCTGCTATAATTTTACCTGCCTCACGTATGATGTATCATCGACATTTATCATGAATCTCGAATCTTTCAACTTCGTAATATCTGAATCATCATGACTGACGGGGGATGGCCTTAGTGGTACCTACTGCGATAGTCCCAAGTTATGGGGCATCAGGAGCTAGCTGCTGCATGAACAAAACGATTAAATTGAAGAATGCGTCGCATAATTCTCGTTTGACTCGCATTATGGCTGTCGTTGGCTCAATACAAGCAAAAAGTACGCATAGTGCGACAGTTCCAATTGATGCATGCACTCAATACGTGCGCAGCGCCATCCGAGTCGGATAATTGACTATTTTCATTTGTCCTATCATCGACTTTCCCTCCGTTGATCAGATTGATGAAGATGATAATGATATCGGAGTCACTAAAAGTTGTTAAAAAGACATTATATGCTTCGTCCGAGGTTTAGTTTTTTTCATTCCCTTCCTAACTTTCCGCCGTGCTACTTCAAAGAACGTCCTCTCCCAAGAGAGTCACATAAAGGTTCCGTTCGACTCAACACCTCGTTCAGCACGAAAAACAGCCCTTATCGGAAGCTGTTAACGAGTCAGAAACAACCCCATCGTTGTCGAGGACGCCGCCGCCGCAAACAGATAGGACCTTCCCAGTATAATTTATATCCTATCCTATCCTATCCTATCCCAGCTTCATCGGCATCTAGATCCCGAAAACATACCGACACCGGGTGATGATCATGCCATTAGGCTGCAGTTGAAAATGGCAGAAATGAGGGTTACCATGGCCAGGATGATGAATAGGATGATGGAACAAGTACAATAGATTGAGGCACGGGTGGAGTCTACTAGTCGCGAAAGGGATTTGGAGAGTATTTCGAGCTCTGACGGACCCCCTCCGACGTACGTATCATTGTAAAGACATTCGCCATTGGTACCAGCCACCGTTGGATTATTATCTGGAGTCCTCGCACTCAACATACGCGTCTTTTTATTTTATTTTACATGCGACGCCAACGTCAGAAAACTTCGTTCCACAAGATATCTCCATTCATGGACAACAGTCACAACACCGCGCGGAACCAACCACCATTAGCAGTCGAAGACCTGGGGAGAAACACAACCCACAAATCCACTGCCTTTTGGAGTACCGAAAACTCACCAGCAGCAGTTTCCTTCCGAGTCGAATGACCTTGATGATGCTAGTTTGCGGGTACGGTATTCAAATTGTGCCATGAGAGGATAATAAGCTAGTAGTAGACTCTTAGTATAACAAGTCTGATTTCCCCCATTTCTAATAGTATGGGCCATGCAATGACTCGTACGTGGGATGGAAACCCAAACCCAAATTCCTCACTCCTCAATATCAATATCAATCTCCGAGTTGACTCAACCATTTCCCCCCCTCCTTTTTGCTGCCATCGTCGGGTTTTCTATGTTTATTCCTGTCGGCTCCATCTTCAACTTACTCAGTTGTTTACGCCCCTTCCCTCCTACGACCCTCTAACTCGACGACATCGTCATATTGACCTCTCTATATCTTCACTCCCCAAATTTTTCTTTACTCTACATAATTATAGCTTCTTGGCCCGACCCGTGTGCCGTTCGAATATGGAATCGGACGAGTATCTGCCTCTGGTGTTCTCCATATCAAAAAGGGCACGACCCTATCCGCGTATCATCTCCGGTCTCATCTATCGAATTCGACTACGCTCTTCACCGCTAACCACCCATGCTTGAATTGGTCATAGTCGAAGATGGCGTTATTACATCTGTGAAGGACCAGAGAGATAATCATGAACGCGATCAGGCCTCAGGCCTCAGGGTTCAGGAAATCTATGGACGGCTTTTTTTGGTTGGCCTACTTTCTTCCTGTTTGGACGAAACCGCATATACATGGATGGAATCCCTACCGGGGTAAATCATTCAACTAGGTCTTCTCTTCCGATAGATTTCTCTAGGGTATAGGTTCATAGGAAATTCCTTTCTCGAATCTCGATGTTATCATGTTACTCGAGATTCGCTGATCGTTTGAAGTTTGTTTGTTTTTTCTTTTGGTTTGTGGATGATGTACTCAGTGTCCGCTCGATTCCAAGTTTTTACTTTTTTACTTTTTTCTCTTCAAGAATCTCTTGCGCTACTCCAGAGCTCCTGCAAAGCTGAAACTTTTTCTTTTTAGGTCCGATTCCTTTTTTTAAAATTTTATTTTCGCTGGCTGATTACAAACATGATCATCTGCGTCTGCATCATGATCAAGGAGTATCAGGAAACAAGCAGGGAATGAGTCACGTGTTTAGGCACATCTTCCGGTGACGTCACAAGGCAGTATCAAACAGGTTCAAGCTGTCTCAAGCTGCCAATAATCATCGACGCAATATCCCAGCCATCGAATTCATCTTGATCAAAGGATGGATAAGAACAGGCTGTGGCTAATAAGAACAAGCGAGCTTAATTTGATTTTGTCCCCCTCCCTTCCCCCAAAACCTTCAGAAACCGTCAACCGATACCTATACCATAGTAATCTTGACATACCGCCTGAAATTATCGATAAAATGGCAGTCACGACACAGGTGGGTATCTCTACAAAAGTCTTTTTTTACGATGGAATGGTCCTTTTGGTCTAGGAAATAATTAGAATGTTACTGTAGACATCCGAGTGGCTGGCGCTCGCAGCCACGTCCAGCATCCATATGATAGCCGACACCTTGGACTCAGATGAGTTCGTGTCAGAACCTGCCACCGGATTTACCACCGTTACCGTCTTGTCAGACTTGTCATTCCCCATCGTGTCAGAAACTGCCACCGGATTTACCTTCGTCACCATCTTGTCAGACCTGTCATTCCCCACCGTGTCAGAAACTGCCACCGGATTCACCGCTGTGTCGGAGCCTTCAACCAAGTCCACCACCGTGTCGAAACCTGCCACCGAGTCCACCACCCTGTCGGGTATTGGTAATACTACCAGTAGCCTCGCGGGCGCTAGCCTATCGAGTGCTAGTAGTACTCCCACCAATTCCTCGATCAGTACCATCCCATCAACGCCAGTACCGTCACCTGTAAACTCGAGTGTCAATCTGGCACCTACAAGTACAAGTGACGTCAAAAATAAGTTGAGACCAATGGACTATTCCTTCCTTTGCACATTCACTTACATTCCGAATTTCATTAGATCGATCTCCCCAGTAGTGCCCGCTACTGGTGGATCGTTAGTCGGTGTTCTAGTCATCGTCATATGTGGATTATTGTTCTACCTGCGATACCGACGTCGAAGAAGGTTTCAGGTAACACCATTAGTGAATAGAGACAAAGAAAATGCTGGTATGAGTCAACCGACTCGATACCTCGTTCAGCACGAAAAACAGGCTTTATCGGAAGCTCTTAACGAGTCAGAAACAACGCGGTCGTCGTCGTCAAGGACGCCGTCACCGTCAACGCAAATAGATCATTGGCATCCGAATCATCTAATTCCCGAAAACATACCGACACAGGGAGATGATCATGCCATTAGGTTGCAATTACAAATCGCAGAAATGAAGGTTACCGTAGACAGGATGATGGATAGGATGATGGAACAAGTACAGCGGATTGAGGCACGGGTGGGGTCTAGTACTAATCGAGAAAGGAATTTAGAGAGCATTTCGAGCTCGGATGGACCTCCTCCGACGTATGTATCGTCGTAAAAAAGACATTTGCTATTGGTACCCAACGACCGTTGGATGACCAGTCTCTAGAGCTATACGGTGCAGATGAGTGAAGAAGTTTTGCGGATTCGGAGAGACGTGGTCGAAATGAGAGCTGGAAGTTCAGAATTTATGGGAACGGCCCGTGTGTGTGTGTGTGTATGTGTGTGTGCACTGGTACATTGTGGTGTGTGCAAAATGACTTGTGAGTCGCGGAAAAGCGTGATATCGCCGCAATGTGATTACTAGCACAAACACTCGTGAGTGGTTGCTAGAAGTGGTTAGATTCCTAACGACGATGTTCACAACTGGATAGAATCACACACCCAAATCCGCCCTTTCCTCTATGTCCTGCCTTCGTTTACATATCTATACGCTATGTGCTCTTTCTCTTCCCCGTTCCTTGCTCCTCGCAGGTTTTGGGCCGATGCATACGGTCGAGCGATCAAATAATGAAAAGACGGGCATCGGCCGCTGTATTGTTCATCGTTCAATGTGCATTCCGTATGAAATCTCAGTGGTGGTTTGCAAACGCACTCCCCCCGCCTTCTTTCTGTCTAACATTAACATTCCATTGCAACTCCCTCTCCACTTTATATGCCAATCATAACTCTCATGTCAATCGCCCGCACCTATCCGGATTGCAATGTTATTTCTTCGGGGAAAAGAAAAAAGAGAGTCACAAAATTTCTCGTGAGGGACGTGAGAGTTGTTTCGATCTTCGTGTGTTGCCGTCTTGAGTGTGTAGATTCAGTTGATCTTTTTAAAGACAAGTTGTACGGGAAGAACACTGTGTCCGCAACACCGACCCGTCTAAGTGCGGTAAAATTAAACAATCTCGACCCTACAAGTTCGACGTATCGTCACAATGTGTTACTAGTAACTATACCAACATATCTTGCGCGCTAACGATGAAAACAACAAATAATAGCTGTAATCGTAACACTGCGTGGCCGTAGCGCAACTCACAGCTATGCGAAAATAAGAGACCGAATAATCTGATCTACAGTCATTCCCACGTATTCCGAACATCTCAAGTATTCTGAACAGTCGCCCCGGAACAGTATCTTGCTTAATTTACTGCCATCTACAATATCCGATAGTTTTTTTAAGTGTTTGCTATGTGCATGCTTGAGAATTTCACTGTTCAGTGCAAAAAGTGCGAAAAGTGAATATTAAATGGCTGCTATGGATAGAATGAGTGACAGTCTAGCAAAGATGGGTCTGCTGTACATTGGTTATCATATCGGCCTAAACTTACACCCCAAAGTAGGATCTCTAGTCCAAGAATGGACGAGATATGGATGAGTTTTGTCAAATATGGAGGAAGGGCGGTCACATCACGTGTATACCAAATGGGGATCACCGGTCGTGTGGTGGAAACCTTGCGATGACCAACAAAGCAAATCACAGGCATACCACCGGAATGTTGCACACAAGACCATGAATGAACTGCAAGAAGAGGCAGCTCAACGGGGATGAGCTGGCAGAAGGTGATGATAGTGGAGGTGAAAGCAGCGGAGACAATGATAATGACATGTCTGAATATTCTGACAAGTTCATGAATTCAAAGATGAAATTACGCTACAAAGAATCTTCAGAATGTACACGGCAACACGGCGAGACGTCGGGTCCATCACGTGGAGCCGCCAACTGACCGATATCGCCGTTTTGGATCACTGAATTTGGAAATCACACTAGACGTGACAGCTGTTCAATATACCTCACTATGCGCTGATAAGCGCATTTTCCACTGATAACTATTTTGATGTCCATTCCCTGGCAAGAGTGTTACTAAAAAGTAGTGGAAATGCTTCTTTGAGATCATATAAACATTTCTATGTACTATTTAGGGGGTAGCAAGCTGGTAGTTTTTTATTCCGAAGCACAATTAAATTTTGCTGTTCGAAGTACCCGGGAATGACTGTAAGTAATCTAATCTCATCACGTGTTGTATCTTTCATCGCAACTTTGTTTTTTACGTGAAGACTGTCATGAGCACCGAACGTTGAACGTTGAACGTAACGCTTAGCTTTTCATCACGATCGCACGGCACATTTTTAGAGAGAGACTAGGGTACTACGGACTCTGTCCACCCATACTCTAGTCTCTTTCCCTTCTCTGCCTCCTCGCGGACATCAAAACTTCGCCTTCAACTGGCACGCTGCACAGCACCAAGCGGCCATCTATTTTCCGTCGATTCTAGCGTGCGATACGGATACCTCGCCCTGATCATTTACATTCAAGATTTGTTTTGGCATAGCTTGTTTGGCGCTTTTCTTCAGCTAACTTCTAAGAATACCAACCGAAATGACTCTTAGTAGATTCTTGATCTATCACTCTCGTCATTAATGCATTAGCCCTTGATCATGGCAACATCCATTCTCAATCGTAGTTACTGTTAAAAAGGAAGGTTTCCGCTCAAGAGCTTCTTTTTCTATCCCCTCACTTCCCCACTGATACGTACTTTCAAGAAGGTCCTCGTTTGGAACACCTTGAGTACTGGTCAGCATATTAGGTCTGGCACCTTTGTAGCAGCTTTCGCGTCAACAGCCTGGGGCAAGAAATTACAAGGGTGATCTCAAAATTGCAATGGAGCACTCATCGCAGGCATCGGTCATTCCATCTACAATGGCGGGGTCCTCCGATTTTCTCACCTTTACTCTTACCGTTACCCCCCTCGTACATGAATATGCGGTGAATATCCCCCTCGCTCCTATGCAACCTTTTATTAAAAGAATAACACTGAAAATTTCCACTGCAGGCTTCGGCGCAACCATCGCTGTGGAGTGAAATTCAGGTGGCGCCAGTCCGTTGATATGACTGTAGTCATACATATCCTTTTTTCGAGCCTACAGCTCCTCATCCAGAGACATTACAAGTCTATAAAAAGTATTCTTATTACCAATATAAAAGCCAAACGGACGGGATCAACGCGTTGCCGTAGCACTTAATTTAAATGATCACTATCAGTTCTGGACCTTTCGGAATTGTCGGATGCATTCCGGTTGCCGTGACGAGGTCTGGGTCCTAAATAAATTAACTCTGGGTCTTCTAGACCAGTGTAGATGCATGAGGCTGTTTCAGTTTCAATGGGACCCGAGTAGATTATTATACCATTCAAACATACCTTTTTGGGACCACTCAGAATGTATATAAGGAGGAGGAAAATGAAGGAAAAGGACAAGCAGTGGATTTCCCCCTCATTTGACTAGTGCTCTAGTAAACAGGGATTGTCTATTGGCTTCTGGTGCAGTTGTTGAAGTCCAGTTGGTGTTTGGTGTTAGTGCTCAGAACAGTTTGGTGTTTTACTTATAACTTGTGTTTTTGTGTTTTGGTTGTGTGTTTTGTAGATTTGTTGAACTTGGTATATTTTGGTCATTGGAAACTTGTGTTTTCATAAAAACTCTACAACTACTACCCGCCCCCCTCTGTTACTTTTAAAAGTATAAATTTCTAAGTCAACTGTTTACCCTTTGAACTTAGTATTGTGTGTGTTTGGTGTTGGTTTTTGCTTTCACCATCGCACTCAGCACATCATCTGGAGCCCACCGCGAGGGGTAACAGATTTTGACTTGATTTTTATCACTTCTCAAAAAGACCTGTTCGGTCAACACTTCAAAAAGATCTGTCTAAGATCAACCTTTTAAAAACTTTTCTTTTTTTTACTTTACCAAAAATTCAGCGGAGTTCTTCTAGACCCGCTACCCAAAAAGCTACAGAGGCTTTCAAAGAAAGACAAGTAGCAAGAGCCAGAAAGAGTGCAGAGAGGAGAGTTAGACAGAGGAAGAATCCAGAAGTTGTTGTTAATCCTGTTGCAAATTCTAACTTTGCATCTGGGGCTTCATCATCTTTGGAATCAAGTCGAGTTGAAAACCAGAGACAAGTTTCTGAGGGAAGAGATTTGGAGGAGCATATCTCTGATCAAGGAGAAGCTTTTACAAGTACCTTTCCAAGGCCTATAAAGCCTACCAGAATTGTTTCGCAAAATTCTCATTTGAGAAACAAGTCCATTGACTACTCAGGACTTAGAGAGCTATTCAATTTAGAAAACTCTAGAGTGTCACATCTTGTTCAATTGAACTCCAGCATGTCTACCAGTTCATTATCAAAGTTGCCACTTAGGGGATCTGGCAAAGGTCCAAAGTTCCCTGAGGATGCAAATGGTATTGAAGTTCATGACTACATTGAGGAAGTTGAGGAATTAGTTGCAGATGTTCCTGCAATTAACACAGATCAGGAGAAGAAAGATGCATTGTTGAGGTATCTGCCAGTCAGTATGAAGAGAATTTGGAGAGCTATCTCAGGCTATGATGCTGGTGATAGTTATGACAAGTTCAGGAAAAATATCCTGTCTAGTTATGACCACACTGAAATAGTATCAGTTAAAGGCCTTAAAGCAATGCTGAAGAAATATCTTCATGTCAGAGTGACAGATTTAGATAGGGTGTTGGATCTCAGAAGAGAGATAGGTCCATACATCAAGGGGTTGTTTGACTTAAAGAAAGTGTCAAACAGAGAGATGGTGCAGATGTTGTTTGAGACCATTGATGAGGACTTTTCAGCCAGTGTCTGGAAGAAGTTGGCTAGGTCACAGTTGCAAAAAGCAACAACACCTAGTGCATCTGGACATGTTTGGTCTGTTGATGATCCAATTGGTCTAGGAGAGTTGTTAGAAGAACTTGAACTGCAAGCAAGACTTAGTGATAGCAAGAATAGAGTTATGGGACCAAAGTTTGGAAACCATTCTCATTCTAAGTCCAATGTTGAGCATGAAGTTAGAGTTAAAGAAGAACAGAGAGAAAGTGACTTAGCACAGTTGAAGGATGTGTTTGCACTTATACAGAAAGAAGGTGAAAGAAGGCGCAGAGAGATGTTAGACTCTATGATGAAAATGCATCAAGAGGTTCTAAGTCAGAAAGTGACTTCGAGTTATCAGCCAAGGTCCTACTCTAATAATATGAGTAGTTCTCAAGGTCAAAGTGGCCACTTTCAAGGAAAGAGTAGTAGAGATACAGATGCATCTGGAAATATGATTGCATGCTTGAGTCTTATCAAATTTCTTTCAAGTATCTTTGGGTTCTCTAAGACGCATGAGCTCCTTAGGGTGCTTAAGTTCCTTGTGGATAACCCCCAAATCTTAAGGATATTATCTTTACTTCAAGCTAAACAAAGACCTCTTCAAATAAAACAAACTTCTCTTTAGATCACTTCCATGAGCTCTGGACATGCTTGATTTCCCTCTAGGAATAGTTAATCAATCTTTGAACTGGTTCAGACCAACCACTGGTGATATATTCCTGATGTGAGTTGTATAAATATTACACTAGGTAGCCCAATACTTGCTACTGGCAAGCAAGCCTGTATCACAAGACAATCTCATGATATTATGGATGTACTCGGAGTGATGATAGTCAGAACATAAAGTAGAGTTTACAGTTCCTCAGATATTGTGGTGGTAATTTAATTTATGCTGAGCAATCTTGTCATCAGCTGGAAGATTGTCTAAAATAGTATCAAGTGCTGATGTGACCATTTTTAATTTTCCCCAGTATCCTTGCTATAAGCTTGAGGACATTTCATACCAACCACAAGTTAACTCATTGATGATACAATTTCCCCTTCCTGAATAAAAAAATTATCCTGAGGCATCCTGAGGCATCCTGAGTTTACTTTGAGGATCCTCAAACAACCTAAATTTCATCTCACTAGTATCCAGATTTTCCCCACATTGATTATAGATTAACAAAGTAAATAATGACTATACGTGGTAAAAAAGACATAAAATAGTGATACCTGGGTTTATGGGGAAAACTAATCCAAAAGATGCCTATTGTCAACATTTTTAGATCTGGTCAAAGATCTTGTCGCCCGTGCTTGTACCATGGCTACCTGCCCCATATTATTTCCTCTTTTCCTCAGACCTCCTTGACGTCTTCCACCCACTTGTACCTCTACAATTTCCTCCCCCACCTCAGTGCCCACAGGGGTAGGAACAGGGGTAGGAGCATGTATATCTCTGCTGTTGGCACCACCACCACCAGCACCCAGTTTCAAGATCAGCCTCGGTCCACAATCATTCTTGTCCATGCTCCCTTTCACGTCTCCCCCTTGACTCTGTCCACCCTCACTCCCAGATCCAAACCCATTCTCACTTCCGGCATCATCGTCGGCCTTGTCCCCCATCCACTCTCCCTCGCCTTCATCATCACCATTGACATCACTCTCCCTCAACTCTTCCAGACTTTTCTTGATATACGTCCCAAATGACTCAGAATGGAACATCTGCGCTGCCATTTCCATCTCCTGCTCAGTAACCTTTCCAACTCCCTCCTCCCCCACCCTAGCACCTCTTCCCTTTACCTTTTCAGCTTTCCTCTCATTCGTTTTCCCTATAATCCCATCCCCAGCCTCTCTCCGAGCTTGCAGCATGGAGTCATCTTCCTCCTCGGCTAGGGCAAGGGCATTCAAGTGGTTGAGATCATATTCTTGCGTGGGGGCAGCATCAGGACCAGCGGATCTATTACGAAGAGTTAATACATTGAACCATAACATGCGCTTGAGAGTTGTAAAAAAAGACGTACAGCATTTCAGTGTAAAGCTTTCTCTGTAATATTTTGAAGTACTGAGTCGCGCCTTGCTCGATCGCCTCAATTTCGGCAAGTATAGATTTATAACTAGCAGAGCCAAGCGAGCAAATTAAATCAAACAGAAAAGAATTAAGTAAGAGATACCACTTACTAGGCGCCCAGATTGTCCTCATTGATGTGAGCCGAATGCCTGCTAGCATCAGACGAACATCCCTCTATGGCATGGTAAATCTAGGAAGGCCAGCTGAGAGCAGCAAAGAAAGGCAGAAAAAGAGTCACAGACCAACGTAGTCAAAAAGGCGATCAGCGTCTTCGGAATGATCTTAATTTGGCGAAGATGCTTGATGAGAAGGCGATCTTGCTGTGGCCTTCCTTGAACCAGGTAGCTACGAAGAATCATCCCGTACAGCGGACTCCGAAATGGTCTTGGCCCAACCGTCCTACGCTGAAAAAAGAATCACAGATGCAAGCCCAGTGTGAGAATGATGATATGCAACGTGAAAATGAACAAATACCTCAACGTCCACGTCCTGATGATGGTACTTTCGGTTCCCCAGAAGCCAGTTGACAACATCACGCTACGGAGATCAGCCACTATAGAAATTATAAATTTGCACACAGCAGTAGCACTCACCGTTTTTGTCGAATCCCCTTGGACTGGTATTCCGAAGAGTTCACAAACGTGTATTTTTACGTGCCTAAAGAAGTCCTTTCGAACCTGGTTTCGGGCGTAATTCATCTGAAAAACAGCTTCTCAGAGCACAAAATAGAAAGGATGAAACGGTACTGACATATGTGACCAGATTGAGGCTCTGGGTAACATCTTCTCTGAGCTTCTTCAGGGCACACAGCTTTTTGTCGTCGTTATACATTTGCCGCTCCTTCTTCAATTCCTCCTTAAGAAGAGATATGGCGAATTTCGGCTCATCCGGGAACATCTCTAAGATGCATATCCCTAGCCGTACACACTGTTTGGCGAAAGCTGCGAGGGCCGGCGAGTCGAACGACGTCAACAAAACCTTGGTACTGGGCTGTTTTCCACTTCCCTTTAAAATCTTCGCCTTCTTGGTCTTCTTGGTAATATCACGGAGTGTCACCTTCTGGCCAGTGAGTACAATCAATTGTAATCAGAAATAGTAACTCACGTTGTCGTTGTCTTCCATAGCTCCACCTTCAGGGGCGGAGCTGGAGCTAGAGGTATCACTCTCACTCTCATTCTCGCTCTCACCTCTGCGGCCACCTTTGCTCCCAGGATCACTACCAGTATCATCATCATTACCACTGTCATCGTTCTCGCTATCTTCCTTTTGAAGAGCTACCCTAGATGACTTTTTGCTTTTTGCTTGGTCCTTGACGTGAGCTAGACAAAAATATAAGCGAAGTTATACACAATCATAGCTAAAGAATACATACTATTCTTGAGACGGTTAAGAAACGCGGCTTCGTTGGGGGGTATCTCCATTTCGGAGTCCGTGTCTTATCATCTATCAGCCGAATGGGAATGTACCTGAAAAGCCGGTCACTCACCAATTTGTTTTTTTTCCACTGCGGCCGAATATCGAGCTGACACTACAATACCAGCGGCCGAGTCGGACGTCTTTGCGCGACTTGAAGATTTTTTGAGCTTGGCGTTAGACGAGGAGGATTTGGAGGATGGGAATCCGGGTTGGGAAGAAGTCTTCGAACCCTTGACCGGTATAGCTTGCTTAGTCTGGTTTGAACGCTTCGAGTCCTGGCCATTAGAGGAGGATATGGATGATTTTCGCTTCGTCATAGAGGCAAGAGCAAGGACGCGGTGAGTCACGTGGGGAAGGTTGAGTTTCGATGTTATATTCCAAGTTTACGCCGCGGGACATCTACAATGAAGTTCAAACTCAGCAGCATTGATCGGTTCCACGACTTGTTCAGAAGGGGGTTGGTACGGAAGAGAGCAGAAGGAAGCGGCCTGGCGTCTATCTCGCGAGGGTCTGGGTTGGAAACCCGTGAGGGATATGAGCGAGGAAGGAGCAGGCACCTCAGTTGCTGACAAATGTAGGCAGGAGTTCGATCGCAAAGAGTCGGCCGCAAGACCAGGGACGAGGCAGGGATCACGAGAAACCAAATGGCGTGGACTAGAGGAATACATATCGATGTATGTCAACCATCGTAGAACGAACGGGGAGGTTGGTATCCCAAAGCACATACATTGATACACCACGCGAGCATAGAGATATACGATCCCATCAAGTAGAAAGAGGACCAGGAAATGAAAAGTTTGAGAGCGCCAGGCAGAGTAGTACCGACACCTTATCCTGAAACTCGCCATGATAACTGTCTCGGCGTCATCATAACTTCGAAGATTTACCTGATACTTCCTGCTCCTATCCACTATGGATGTAAACAAGAAAAGGAAGATATTAGTATTGAACATTGCTATGATCAGGTCAAAGTACTCAACGGTTCCCTCCGAAATGAGCTTCTGTGACGCCATTACACTTTTGTTGGCAAGCGAGCTCTGGTGGGAAAATTCCTCAAGACTGAACGATGCAAATGCAAGTTAGGGGAAATACACACTCCAACGTGATTCATTTTTCTGAATGGTAATGTTGGCCAGCGCGATCCAAACTTAGTAGCGGAGCGAGGGGAACATATCTTCGATGTTCAATGGCCTTTTCTCCTGGTTGAACTATGGCATAGTACGATTCCATGCCTTGTTGGGGATCTCCGGTAGCGCTAGAGGGTGAGACAAAGAACGTGTACCAGGAAGATGAAAGGGAGCGAGTCGTGGTTCCGGAGAGAGGGTTGAAAATCAATTGAAAATCAAATTATTGCATCAATTCGTCGATACACGAGGATCGTCGTCGGAGTTAACACCCGGGATCAATGACGCGGAGTTAGCGGTTGTCGCCCTCGTCCATTCAACCACTCAACCAATATAACATTTCGCATTATGTAAATACCTCGGAACTCCTCTCCGCCAGCCCGTCCTTTCACCGGGCCATAAATCCATCTTGATCTTGGATGTCAACCTGTCATCTGACTTCAAGTTGATCAAGAAATCAAGGTAAAACTTGTAGCCGCTTTCTTAATGCATAAATCGACACATTGATCATTTCGCACGAATTTTATTATTCAAGTCATCTGAAATCTCGATTATGCGCACTCAATTTCACATATAAACCTTCGGACCAGATGAAGATGGTTTTCATTTCTTTCCAGGACCCATCTTCCTTTTTCACAACAGGTACTGCTACTCGTATAAACTTGAAGTTAGGGCTATCACTTTGCTTCAAGTTTCAGCTGGCTGGTATTGCCACTTCAAAAGCCACCATTATGCCAGAATCAGAGTGCCCAGTGTGCTACCAGGTCTTTAACCGGTCTGCAGATAGGATCAAGCACATTCGGTTAAAGGCAAAGCAGGGTGATAAAAATCATAGAAAAGAGGTATTAAAACAGTCTGAAGTACTGTCTGCTCACCTTCTCGATACTATCCAATATCTGGAATCTCAGGATTCTCAGACTGACAACTCTAAAATCCAACTTGAACAGGAAGCAAATGATATTGATAGTAATGACTTACCCTCTCTGTCCCATGAAATGGATATTGATACTAGTGATGACTCTGACTCCATCTCAGTAATAGAGTCCGAAGAAGCTGAAGATTCTGTTCTGTCCAGTGCAGGTACTCAGTTTGACACCATTGGATCTGATAATGGATTAGGGTTGGCTGAGTTGGATGATGCAGAACTAGAAAAAAAATTGGAAGAAGCAGCAAGGAAATTCTGGCATGTTGACTCCTTGGAAGAATTAGTGGACTCGTTTAACTTTTTGCCCAAGTTGGATGAAAACAGAGTCAATTTGGACCTGCCAGATGATGATGATGATTCTCATATTCATGACTCAGAGTCTATTACTTCAGAGGCAAAGGATTCCAACTTGAATATCAAACATAGCCAAAAGCTGGATCAAGTTGAACTAGTTGAAGATGATGAGGATGAGCTAAGACATTGGAAGTGGCATCCTACTGCAGGAAAAGTTCATAAAAAAGAGCCAAATGTCTATGAAAAATGGAAGAATTTATTTTCCAGTAGCAGTGATGAAAATCATGGAGAATACCATCCTTTTACCTCCAGGCTAGACTGGGAAATAGCACAGTGGGCGATCAAAGAAAAAATATCTCAGAAATCATTTGATCGGTTACTGAAGATACCTCTGGTAAGAATTAGTCTATATGACTAATATGATAAAATCACTCAAATATCTATTCTATTTTGTATAGGTGAAGACACAACTTGGACTTTCTTATGAGAGCTCTAGAAGTATGCTGAGCTTCATTGATAACATTCCTGACAGATGTGGCAAATGGTTTACAAAACAGTTATCTTTCAAAGATCGTCCAGATGAGCATTTTACTATTCACCATCGAGATCCAATCAAAGCAATTGAAGCACTCTGGGGCAATCCTTTTCTTTCAAGCCATTTGGTTTATAAGCCGGCAAGGCTGTTTCATGGTAAAAAAAAAAACTGCCAGTAACCAGATATATTCGGAAATGTGGACAGGCGGCTTTTGGAATGCAGCCCAGGTAAGAACTTTTCTCTCTACTATTGAGTGAATTTGATCATGTATGATACTATAAGAGTTGCTGATTTCACATTCTATTATAGACCCTTGTCAAAGATGAAACAATCTGTCCTGTTATTATAGCATCTGACAAAACTCAGCTTACTAGATTTTCAGGAAACAAAGCAGCATATCCTGTTTATCTTACTATTGGAAATATTCCAAAAGCTCTCAGGCGTAAGCCAAGTTCGCGAGCCTGTATTTTAATAGCATATCTTTCTGTAGATAAGCCTGATAAACATGGTTTATCAAAATCAGCTTTGAAAATACGAAACTATGAGATTTTTCACCGCTCAATGGCTCATATTTTAGAGCCATTGAAACCTGCTGGTGATCCAAATGGGCCCGGAATACTGATGGTAGGTGGAAATGGTGAAGTGAGGAAGGTTTATCCTTTACTGGGCATATATATTGCAGACTACCCTGAGCAGTGTCTTGTAACATGCACTAAATATGGAACTTGTCCAAAGTGTATACGCAAAGCTCATGAATTGGAAAATCCTGGTACAGGAGAGCCTAGGACTCAAGCTTGGACTACTGAGAAAATAATGGAAGCCCGGAATCAGTATACTACTACAAAAACAAAAAGTGTGAATAGGGGAAATAATGTGCATAAATATGCCATGAGCAATTATGATATTGCTGGAGGAACCTTTGATCCCTTTTGGTTTGGCTTTCCAGGAACTGATATACACATGTGTATTGGACCTGATATTCTGCATCAATGTTACCAAGGTGTTTTTAAGCATTTGGTTAACTGGGTACTAGACATTGTAGGCAAAGAGCAAATTGATAAAAGGTTACAAGCACTACCTCCAACATCTGGTGTACGTCATTTTAAAAATGGAATATCAGGCTTGACTCAGATCTCAGGGACTGAGCATAAACATATTGCCCAAGTTCTCCTTGCATCGTTGATTGGAAAAATGGATTCAAAGGGAATTGAAGCTTGCAGAAGCTTACTTCATTTTATTCAGCTTGCTCAGTATCCCTCTCATGATGAGGAAACTTTGGGTTACATGGCAGATGAACTAAAAACATGGCATAAGAATAGGTCTTATTTCATTGATAACAATGCCAGGGAGGACTTCAATATTCCAAAATTTCATGCCTTGAGTCACTACATAGAATCTATTAAATGGCTTGGCACAACTGACAATTGTAATACTGAGGCATTTGAGAGGTATCACATTGATTTTGCAAAAGAGGGTTGGAATGCTAGTAACAAACGTGATCATTTTCCCCAGATGACTCAATGGCTATCAAGACAAGAAAAAGTCTCATCATATGATTTCTTTAGATTGTGGGTTGATTCAGCCAATAGTCAAGCTGAGGGTAGTACTAGTAACACAGAACCTCTTGAAGTTCAAGAAGTTGCTGGCAGTAGTAGTGGTGACATTATACTCGAGTCTTCTGTCAATACGAGAATATTAATGTTAAAAGCAGCTGGCAGTAAGCCTCCTGCTGGCAGTGACTTGGAGGATCAATTACTGGCTAAATTTCAGATAGCTAAATTTCCTGCAGAGCCTAAAAAAAGTCTGGGTCGCATTATTATTTCACACAGTGCACCTGGTTTTGTAGTAAAATTGAAGCAGTATATAAACTCACTACTTCCAAAGGCTGAACAAGCTACAAAAGCTGAAATACTTAATGCAGCACTTCCATTTAACACCCTTAATATCTGGCACCAATTTAAACTGAAGCCTGCAAACTTATTTGATGATCCATTGGATGTTCCAAATGAAATTATTAAAGCCATACCTATTTGGAGAAAGACCTCAGTGGCCAGATATGATACTGTTATTGTTCTGGATGATGATAATGCTGAGTCCACCTCAGTGATAGGATGCAGGGTGGCCAGAATTCGAGTTATATTTTCACTTCCAAGAGATTTCATGACTGAATATGGTACAAGACAAATTGCTCCCTCAAACTGGCCCTCTACACCTTTGGTTTATATAACCTGGTTTACACGATTTAGAAATGGACCAGATCCTCTGACAAGCATGTATCGAGTAGAACCATTGACTGACTCCAATGGAATTGCCCAGGGGGCTATTATTCCATTATCCAATATCCGTCAGAGCTGTATGCTGATACCAAGTAGAACTGGAAATTGGAATCCAAGCTGGAATTCAGATAATATACTGGATACCTGTTCCTCATTCTTAGTCAATAATTTGCAGAGTAAATATACATATCAGACAATCTATTGACAGCAGCAGATTTTTTAAAGTTGAATTAATGTTCAACTTGAAAATATCACACAATTGTAGTAGTACACAGTCAACACCATTATATTATATTTTAACAGTTCTTAGAAGTTATTAATAAGTATCATGCTCAAGTTCAGGTATTAAAGTCATCAAACTGCCAATGACAGGCAGCTACATTCAATGAATGAGTTACTGACCCAAATTTCAAGTTTCACAAATTTTTGTTTGCAGTTGCCTTTGTTGAGAAGAACCCTGGTGGCAGAAAACTTAGCTAATTAACTACTGGCAGCTTCACAAAGCAAGTTGTAAAAAAACAAAAATCATCAACTTCAAGTTTTACTCCATTTTTAGTTTCAAGTTCATATTTCAACTTAACATTTCTAATATTTTCCCAGCGGCACCTCCAGATTCGGTGAGTCTTCTCTGCTCATTTCATTTTTTTCTTAGTTTTTTCATCTTTTCATCTTATCTTATTGTGATGACTCTTCCCCATCCGATCTCTCCTGCATATTTACCCACCTTTTTATATCTAGGTTCAAGTTCCATCTCTACACAGGAAACTATCTTCAGTAACCTCGGTATCTTACCAAAGATAGTTTCCTGTGCTACCATCTCTATACCTATGTCATTGTTATTGCAATCCAGGTGGTAGTAGGCGGATTGGCCGAGGTTATTTTTTTATTTTTTGAACTTGGTCCGATTCCAAATTTTGTCCAGTGTCCATGGTTTGAACGCTGTGAGGACCAACTTGTTTTCATCTGTCAACTTGAACATTACTTTACTCCATTTATTACAGCATCTTTCTCATCTTTTCTTGTCTAGACTCTAAATTCAATGGCTGACTATGAAAATGGATATGTATTACTAAGTTCGGGCAATTACTGAGTTTTGCTGCCAGTCCCAGTCCACTTAGTATGCAGGTCAGAATTTCCTCGCCTTTCACAAAATTCAGGCAGTGGCAGGATGGCTGGCAAAGCTGAGCTGAATGATGCATAGTGGCCCATCCACCGGGCATGAAATGGTTGATTTGAAGGTAATTACAGTTTCATTTGAGCGTAATTCTCATCCTGTCACTCAAGCCTTCACCTACAACATGTCAAAAATTGGAATCAAGCTCTCCCTTCATTTCAGCTGAAATATCCATGACATGATATATAATTAGACCCAGGCATTGTATAGACCTACAATTTATGTCAAGAGTCATTCAGTGACAAAACAAACCGAAGCGATCGAAGCAGTGTACATATCCAAAGCAGTAACGAAATACAATAGCAGAATAATCATTAACAGCGGCATGCAGATAGATACTGCGATAGCTAGGCTGTCACCTTCACGTCGCTCGACTGAGTTACTCCCCGGTTATAGCGTGGAGGCCAGGGTGCCTGAACCCAACTGGGAACGGCAGGAACTTGGGAAATGGCATGTTCGTGCTTGAACACAGTTATGAACTTCGGGTCTTTCATCTCAAGCCCTACGGATCATCAATTAAACTAGAGGTGGATAGGAAAGAAATTATGACCACGTACCAAGCACTCTGAGTATCTTCAACACATCCTGCTCACGTTCGCGTGCACGAAACTGTGGCAAGTGGCTGTATTTCTTACCAACCAAAGTGAACTGCAACTCAGAGAAATTTGCAGCTCGAGTGGGGAGGATATACGACGTGTCCTCCGGTTTGTCCGAGTAGGAGAAATCTGGCCAGGTCACCAGCTCGAGCATCAGGTTCACCGGATTCAGCACTTTTTGTAGGTCCAAGGCGATGGCCGAAACACTAGCATTGGGAGCGCTAGCTGCTCGTCTGAGGAATAAACGGGCTTCATCTTGCGTGAGCAGAAAGCCCCCAAGTAACATGATGGAAAAAGTGGAAGAATGAGTGGGGGTGTCTTTCGTACGGCCTCGTATATTAATAATTTGCCAAATCGAACAATCAATCATGTGACTCGGCTTCAACCGGGCGATGTCATGAATCTGCATGAATACACACATGAGTGATATCAAGGGCAAGAACATCCCAGGTATGGCATGGATCATTTGGATCATTCCACTGTCGCTCTCATTAACACCGGAAATCATAATCAGTCATTATTCCAAAGTGAGTCCCTGTGATTCGCAAAAAACTCCGGCGGTTAACATCTCAATTACTTTCTGTATCAAAGGATAAGGCCAAGAACAATCGACAACATATGTCATATGATGATTTCGATACCAGAACAATCGAACAATGATTTCAAAGGTATCACAAACATGATGGTTTCGATTGCCCGAACACCAGAACAATCGAAATGCTGATACAAACACTTCGATCGTTCTGACACCTGAGCAATTGAAATGCTAACACTAGAGCAATCGAAGCGTTGATATGGACATCTAACTCCTGAACAATCAAAGTGGATTGTTCTGGCACTTTCCTTAGAGATCCAAAGGAAGGTAAGTCTCAACAGAAAACAATGATTGTCAGTCAGATGCACCACTAGGCCTCGGTCAAAGAATGCTCATTACTTTAGTCTCTAGGTAATCAATTGGCAGATATGCACGTTCGACTTATTGCGTGCTGCAATACGTTAATTTTTTCTGGCCATCTGCCCGCACTCATTCTAGGGCATGTCTTGTGTTATCAACTTCGATTCCCCAGATCCCTATATAACCTAGACCACTCGATATACTCGAAATCCACGCCAATTCTGTGATGCAGGCTCTGACTCGGAATCCGCCAGCCCTTTCTTTCGCTCAAGCCATCCCTGACTGGCTACAAGAGCTTACGGACGACTTGTTCGCCACGAAGGTTCGGTATGAGTTAGATATGTATGGGATAGTTAACTCTTTTGCCGGACTGGCATATCCACCCCTAGGATCCTCCACCTTCATGGTGTCACCACAGGGTCTCATGCGTGCACTTCCTACTCATGAAGAGCACAGTGGTGTACGATCAGACATAGCGCGCGATGCGGACACATCACTAAATTCGATCACTGAGGTCTCGTTTACCAGTGAACCCCCGGATTGGTCTCTGTACGATACATCCGCACTGATAGATGTCCCCGAACTCAAGAAACCTGTTGAATGGGCGAACCATGAAGTATTTCTCAACAAGATTCCGAAACAACTGCTGTCAGACGCGGAGGGTGATCTATCCTTTCATTCCTCCTCACTTGCATCGAACATCTCGCTCAGCATGTTTGATGGACAACCCGTGGCTTCAGCGACAATGCCTGGTTAGTTACGATATAGCATCGTTTGTGTAGAATTCGACTGACAGAATATTCATTAACGCAGGACACGAGCAGGATCTCGGCATTGCGGACTTTCTCATCTGGAAGTCTCTTAGAAACGTCGATAAAGGAGTCAGAAACGATGATATCCTCTTCGTACTCGTAGCAGCTGTAGAGATCAAGAGGAGCAAAGACACGCTGCACGAAGCACAGCTTCAGCTCAGAAGCTACATGGAAACAGCTGCAGCTCGGCAATTCAATGAAAATAATCAAATATTTCGTCGAGGCCGCCCACCTCTCCATGGTTTCCTTGTCACACCCGAACATATTGAAGTTTCCCAACTCGAATCTCACCACGAGAACGCGGCAGTTATCGAACCCCCGGTAACCCACATGCTTGGTGCTGGTGACGGGGGTAGGATGCTCTGGAATCTCCTCCGCGCAAATGCAGAGGCTTGGCTGTGATGTGTTGATTTGCGATCGCAATCGTCACATCAAAGGCGCGAAAATTTCCATATAATGCACAACAAAACTTGTCAAAAACTTGTTTCAATTTTATTGTATTCGGATGACTGAGTCCTTTTTTTTCTATACATACTTATGCGATTTGGTTTCGAGTGTATATATTTGCTACGAATCGCGGCTGAACTATTTATATTCCTTTGATGTCCAAGTTCCAGAGTATATCAGACTCTGGGATGTTTTCTGGGCAAATGCGCCATGTAGAGTGCTATCGGATACATATAACTTCTCGAAACTGTTTTACATGGATGTCGCTTATGTAATATGTAATCGCCGTCTGTCTGTTGGTTTCCATGACCTCGGAGTTGTTGGCGCTGATTCATCTTTTCTGTTTCACTTCGAACTCGGGTCCATGAAGGTTCTGATTTCGCAAGCTTTGGTGTACAGTTATATCCGACGGGTTATACGGTTCTGGTTGACATACCGTGATAGCAGAGCAGGTTCGAGGACATTGCAGCATTAACTTGCTTTCTGTGTTTGCTAATATTCATTTCAAGACTTCCCGCATCTTCAGTCTTCTCTCCTCGTTTCATAGAAGCCATCTCGGACCTCTGCCGTTTTTTTTTGGTTCGGAAAATTCAAAACGGCAATCTTCGGTCATATCCAGCGCTGCCTCCTTTCACCCATCAGCAAAATCCATTCATTCCCCATCCTCTTCAATTCTGTCGGTTTTCCTAGCAATGGCGATACCCAGAAACGATGTTGTACACGAGCGGACCCGACCAAGCGATGGTACAGGGAACATAACGAGAAAATTATCTCTGCTACCTCATTTTCAAATCGGTTGTATTTTCGATGTTGAAGCCGAGAATCCATCTGATCATGGCACGGGCAGGTAATTCCTCAGATCCTGCGGACTTGGGGTTGGACGATAGTGTGTATTCCGACAAAGTTCGTGCAGTAAGATTGGGCTGAGATTTTAGCGAAGATACCAGTTGGGTGAGTTGTCTTCGTTTCTCTTTTCCGCTGCCTCCTTCATTCGTTGTAGTGATCCCCCCTTTTTTTCCTTTATTCAAACGACTGGTTCTGGTCGGCGTGCTGAATACTACTCCTACAGCGCCTAGACCTGCTTCGGCGAAATCGACATCGCACAATACCGCGGAAGCGATCTGGCGTACACAGCCTGCGCGGCGAATCATCTTCAGGGAGCATTCATCGAGGACCCACATTCGACCTAATCAGTCATTCAAAATCTTCTTTGCAATGGTTCGGCAACAGGGTTCTGTTTCGTTGCGATACACGTGTCACCAACTGGGCTACGAGTTTGCTAACGTAGTAGGTCCTTTCCTTTTCCCTTCTTCCGCTTCTTTCCTGTGCTGACGCGCTTCTTTCTCTCTTCGTTTTCTCTCTTGCTGGTTTTCTCTCATTGTGCATGTTCACGCTATCCTGGCGGGTTTGTCCAGACACCCAGCCTGAATGGCCTCTACTGGTCTATCCATATACGAGAATGAAGAGATGAAGGGGAAGGTGTAAAGTTGCGAGATTCCTGGCCTAATCCTAGCTCAGGACAATAGAGGTTGAGGGCGAAGGAGAATGGAATGCTCTGTCCTGTTAAGGTGTGATTTCTTTTGAGTGTTTGACATGGAGTTCGCTGAATCCACACCGTCACGACAGCTCCAATAGCAATGCCTGGTATATGACCCACTGCACACTGTTTTTTCTTTGGAATGACGAACTATGACGGTCCCGATCTTGTGGACTGGTTCGCAGCTGCCTCACGGTTTATTCTTCTTACAAACTGCTTCAACGTTACTTTCTTCTGATGCCAAACTTGTAATAGTTCGCTCTGATAAAGATTTCGGCTTTATAAAATGGCGATTCCTGGCTCCTTGCGCATTCAAGCTCTTCGCGCGTTCAATCTTGAAGCCACCCTGGCTGTGGCATCCGCTCGAGGGAAGTCCGAGGAGGAAAGCGGGGAGTTTTATGTTACTCTCGAAGGTGACCTGTCCGACCTGTCCAACGAAGAAGATGAGAAGGAGAATGAGATAGAAGACGACGAGGATGACAGGAACAACAACGTTACAGGCAAGTTACGCTATAGAATCTGGTGCTAGTACTATTCCTCATTCACTCCTCTCAGGTTTCTCCCCGACTTCTGACCCCCCATCCGGTTTCAGCTAAGATTGGTCTGGTCACCTCAGCAACATGGATATTGAATTCAACCAGGAATTAAACATTGTCCCTTCCGCTCTGGCTTCCTCCTCTACCCATCTCCATCCCGCAGACTCTTGGCTCAACTCCCCAGGATACTCTAAACATATGCGTAGAAAGAAGAAAAACATTGCCAAACGTCTTACGAGAAAGATTCGACGCAGTGAAGCAGAAGTTCCTGGATACGAGAGTCAAGGATGTAACACGCCATTGGGCAGCGCAATCTCAAACCTACATCCTGCCCAAGTCCTTTTGTACGGAGGATTTGCCCATAGGATCGACGGTCGCCAGGGATCAGGGCGAAGCTGGAGAAAACGGCTCCAGATCTGGAACCAGATGGATATGTAACGGTTTTCGGTTCTGACAAAACTTTTAATGCCGAGGTGACGGTGGAGGAGAAGTTGGAATGAGCGGAAGATTAAAGCTCTCCACGTAAAAAGGGTATTGAGTTGTTTTCGACATATTGTAGATGGCAAAATAACGTTCACTGTAGCCTCATGTTCAATTCTATTTTATTGATGAAAATTCAGCTTTTGATTTTTGAGGAATAACGATAGTCATTAGTCATCACGACTTTTCCTTCTTTTCCTTTACTCCGCTAAATGTCCAACACTCGTTCTACCAGGTGCGTGTCAAACGTATTTCTCTGCCAACATAACATTCATGCGGCCATAGACTTGTTTACCAACGATTACTGTCTCCCTCTGAAGTCCCACAATCACATAAAAACTGCACCCTCATCGATATCCCACCATTTGGACACAGCCGAACCTGCATGAAGCCGCTCTTTGAGCAAATGCTCAACATTATCAACAGCTGCAGCAGCTTCACGCCATCTATCTGCCTCAACCAACTCCTTGGATTAGCCAGTATGGAGCGTATCGGCACTCTACTCTCTCTCGACTTTCCACTACAAGAGGCCACTTGTAGTGACCAGTTCTACCTGGAGTCGAATTTTCACATTCGACAACTCAACGAAGCAGCTAAAATTCTTTCAAAAAACACCGGTATTCAAGCCAAAATTGAACGGTGTCTCAACCGTCACGACACCCTTCCGTCTGATAACAACGCCCTGATTGTCATCCAAAACTTGAACACACTGTACGAATGCATCAATAAAAGAAGGTTGATTAAAGAAAAAGTATTGTGGGAGGTTCTTGATAACAATCCTAGGGAGGCTACTGCGAAGCTCAAAGCTCTGATGAATAAGGCATGTATTCGCTCTTGGCTCTTTCAGCTCTCTCATCCATGTTAGGTTAATGCAACCGACTTCCGAGGGAAACTCCCGTTTGTCCAACTGCGTAACTTCCACACACTTGGTGTCGGGCGCTGGGTCGACGACGAAGTCATCAATTACTTTGTGAGGAAATGGTGTTCGAAATCAAGCACCACAATTGGATTCAGCACGTTCTTCGCTGGAAAAGTTCTTTTCCAGGAAAGTACATGTGTCAATCCTAAGTCCATGGTGACCAAAGAAGATGAGCTTTGTCTCAAAGGTTGGTACGATGATGCAGCGGTAGGCTTTATTATTTAGTACTTTTCAGGAATGCTACTGACGCCTCATGATAGAAAGGCATCCCGAACTGGGACAGTGTTTTCATACCAATCAACGAAGCTGGAATGCACTGGTACTCTGCTCGCATTGACTACCATCTCAAGAGAATAGACATATATGACAGTCTTGAGGACAGATATATTGCTAACCGCAAGAAGCCGGTATTGCTCAGAAGGAATGCGAAATTGATGATGGTATGTCCTGACCTCCTCCTGCAACTGCACTGTATCTGTGACATCCCCCTTAGATCTTGATGTGGCTTACTGAGGTTTTGGGCCAGTTACGGGGAGAAAGTGTAGACCTGACCAGTGATTCGGAGAGAGACTGGGTGTGTGACTCCCACCACAAGGTACGTTCCAGTTTGGCCATGAGATTTTTGTCCATTCTCAATCAACTTCTAGGTCAGTTTCCAACCCAACAGTTGCGACTGCGGGATACATCTCCTGTGGCACCTTCGCCACGTTTTAGAATTCCGTGACATACAGCTATGCGACGGAAGAGGCGGCGAGCGCCTGGGCCATCTTGCTTTCACAAGCAATATGGTTGGTAAGCGTCTCCAACTGGCCCGCGAGATGCTCAAGGATGTCGGGCTGGGGCTGGTTTAGAATTCTATAATTGAATCTTTATATCCCTATGTACACAGTACTTCTTATACCTTGTTGAAAATGTTTAATGTACAGCCTTTCGAAAATAGGCGCTGATTTGAATTTTTACACCCAGGAAATGCATCGACGTTCCATTCTCGTTCCTCGCTCCGTTCCCATTCATGCGGGCATGAGAAGCACACTTAAGAATTGAAGACTGAGCTTTAGGGGGGTATACGAGTATGGTACGTAGCCTGATTGGATTAGTCATATGACGTAGAGGATCCAATGGTTAGGTCAAAAATCGTTTTGTGATTATGTAAGTGCTTGTGCGAGTACGGCCCGGATACTTCTTCCGCCTGCTGTATTTCTTTCCCCCATCTCGTTGTCACAATCACAACCGAACGACGCCTCAACACTATTGTTTTAACCATGACGCAAAATTGGTATGATTCTCCTTTCAACCAGTCCTCATGACAAACAAGGTAAGGCGTTTTTTTCCCTCGTAAACGGGGTATCGATAGCTGAAGAGCCTCTTTCTTGATCCGCAGTGTTGCTACCCAAAGAAACTCGAGATAATTGCGCATACTGAATTGTGCATACTGGGACATACTGTGTTGGAATGACTTATGTGGAGTATAAGTTTTCATAGGTGCGTTCGTCCACTTGCTTCTGCTTTACCTTGCTCATTATCTTGCATATAGTCTCTCATCTTGGTCACTGAGAGGTTCGGTGTATTATCTATGTTTGCGAAAGCAGATAAACAACTTACACAAATAGAACTCTTTACCTCGGATAACTGGGATATGCACCCGCACACTCCTCAGACTCCTCAAGAACTAAAAACTATTGAAGTACTTGGCTCATCAACTTCGGGTACTACATATGATCACTGCCTTTGCCGTCGTATTCAGCGACAGGGTAGAGTGGGCACAACTGGACAAGGCATGGCGTTTTTTGGGCGGGATATGATCTTGAGTGAGTATCATGCGATATGAAAATAACACCCGACTAACCCTCGTATCTTTCTTTCTTTCAGGTGTTTAAGTAAAACTATTCGGGGTTCCGTCAGATGCTGGGAGGAGCTTGCTTGGGCGAACGTTTGAGTCTTTTCGCTGTTTTGAATGGTGCTGATTCAGGTTATGACGGACCTAGCTCGTTCTAGGTTCATTTCTGTGAAACCTCAATCGACCGTCTATAACCCAATGTACGTACTCCAGTACCGTGAATTTCAGCACGCCATCCATGTCTGCCTAACGGTGTATCCACCTATGGTTCCAGCTGAAGAGAGCGATTCGTGCGCATTATTTGCAGCAAGTTTGACGGAGCATGTTTGTATGATTTTGCTCTATCTTCTTCTGTTACTGACTTATCCTACTCATCAAGCTCTGTCGGTGTTGGGTGCGGATGTACGGGGCGGGTACAGGGCGGATGTCGGCTTTTAATGTGGCAAAGAGTCAGCATATGAAAACCGAGGTGCGGAGGAGAATAGGAAGAGAGGTTGGCGTGGACGGGAATGGAAGGTGATTCAAGGAGAAAGATGCTGAAAGTAGCGGCTAAGGCTACACCGACGGATGTAGAGATGCCATCGGAACCTGTTACGTGTTTTTTACATTGCGTTGTGAGTTATTCAATGGCGTGTCTTACTATTCTTTGTACTCAAGTACCGTCCCTTCAGGCTTCAACAGTGCTAGAAAATCTTCTTGGGCCTCTTGCAGGGCACGTCTCTTGTGAGCTCTGTAAGTATTCTATCAGAGAACAAGTCGCCAAGATTGTTCTCGAGTGGGAAACTGTAAAGGTTTGATTTATAATCCATTTATCCCTCGTTCGAATGGTTTTTCTTACCTTCTCTGCCTGTTACAGGTTACGATTTAATTTCTCGGTTTCATACATACAGTTCCGATTTGAACGTTCGCGTTTCAAATGTATTTCGCTCTATCCGCTGTGTTCTATACTCCCGGGTTTCCTGTATCAAAAATATGGGTTTGTACAAAAGTTATGATTGCCTGTATGATGTTGTTTCTGAATGTTCATTCCGGGCGTAGTAGTTGATGGCGAGGCAAGGGAGAGGGTCTCCACAGATATCTGTTACTCTATCGTCATCCTCATTGGTCCCTCTGAGTCCCTCATCAATGACAAGCAATTGAGGTCATTTTTTCCACTCATTGTTAGTGCTGCTGCAGAACTGATTGTTAAAATTTTACAACAACGAAATTCTTTTCATGGCTTCTCACTCAAATAAAAGTTTGTTGAAAAATGTGAAGATGCTATAGTATCTTATGTGCCTGAGGAGGCCTGAGGAGACCCTGGGAATCCTACAGTACCCGGGGAATGTATCTAAAGCTTGGGACACCTGGGAGTCTTGGGCAGTCTAGTTTAACCTTAAGGGTGCCTAGGTGTAGACTCATATTCATAGGCTGCTGAAGACACAAGTGTTTTTCCAGATGCAAATGGTATATTATTTTTAGTCATAGCGGAAAGTGGACTTGTGTATGTAGTCACGTCTGCATGTATGGTGCAACATATTGGACGAGTCCAAGAAATTTCTGGACATCATTAAAATCACGGGAGTGCGCCATTCACTTATCCGATTCATTTTGATGGTATCTGCGTGTACTCCTTTATCGTCAATTGCATGTCCGAGACAGTCTAAATTTTTTGCAAATAGTTCGCATTTTCACTTTTGAGATAGAATTTTTGTTTCGTAGTCGTGACAGTATTCTCGTATATGTTGTTCATGTTCCTCTAGAGAGTCACTATAAACAAAAATGTCGTCGAGATACACGTGTACGTTCGTCCTATCATATCCCGAAAAGTCATAGTCATTATTCTTTGAAAAGTAGCTGGTGCGTTACAGTCTCCCTGCATCATATATTACTCACGTACGTTCCAAAAACACTAGCAAATGCTGTTTTCCGAACATCGCTGAGTTCATTGCGGATTTGTTCATAAGCATCGCTCATATCGATTTTAGATTTAGATCGATGTGGATGTTTTGCTACATCCATGCGGATTTGGTCTTGGTCAGGAAAAGGTTAACATCTTTGACAGTATTGTCGTTCCTTTGTCTATAGTCTACAATAGTCCGAATTTGGCCGTCTTTTTCGGGACACATAACATGGGAGCCGCTTGGGCCACTGTTTGCGGAATCCACCATTTGGCTCTCGTGTACCTAGCAAGTTTATCATTAAGTTGTGTCTTGAAATAATCGGGCAACGGGCAGTAATAATTGTACCGTTTTGTTTCGTCTAAAGGGTGATTTTATGATTGATATCTCGTAAGGGTGGTAATACTTCGGGTACACCACTGAGAATTTCCTTGAATTCATGAATGAGTCGAGCCCGAATTAAAGGTATTTGTTTGGGCCAAGTATGGTCCTTTCTCTGGAAGTGATGAGAAATCCGTATTAATTTGGTCATTAGTCACATTCAGATGGTTTTGTATGTGTCGTTGTTATATGGGATATTTCGGGATAAATCTCCTCAAGCGGTAATTTGTCGATACTCTGCATGATAAGTGATATTAATGATTTCCGTCTAGGTGGTCTATGATTATTTGACTTTCTGCGCAGTCGTTTCTTACTGGTGGAGATTGATGTTTTCGTATAGGAGCATGTTCATTCCTAATTCAATCAGGAAGATTTGCAAATCGTTCTCGTCAGGATAGGTTCTAGTGTCATAGGTTCAATATAATCCTTATTAGTTTCGTCTTCTATTTCCGTAGTCTGTGCGGGAATATCTAACGAATTGTTATTGGTAAAATCTTGTATTATTTCAACGTATTGATCTAGTTCTTCGGCTGTAAATTCTTCAATTGTAGGAGATTCAGTATCTCCATCTATTGATTCAAGTATTATTGGATAGTCGTGGGGTAAATTTCGGCGATACGGATATACTTCCTCTCGTATATGTGTTCATCAATGGTT
>JAACJN010000314.1:0-50668 GCA_013368555.1 Collybiopsis confluens
ATGGGACATCAAACAGCTCGAGTCAAAGCAAGATAAAACTATTGTAGAGCATGTTCATGTCCTTGAAGAGGCCAAGCGTGTAACAGATCGTCAACTTGCGGAGGCACAAGATGAATTACAGAAAAATGCTGCGTATATTCGATCTTTGGAGAAGGCTAAACTTCGGCTTACCAGCGAGGCGGAAGATTTGCAACGGGAAACAGAGCGTGTGAGAATGGAGCTGCGAGGGCAAGAAAAAGCGACCGCCCGGAATCAAGATGTTGCCCGGGCAATAGCGGAAGCTGAGCGGGAGCGCAAGAGTCGAGAAGAAGCCGAGTTACAAGTCCGCCGTCTGCAGATTGAACTCCAAAAGACCTCGCGACATACAGAGGATTTATCGCTGCAATTACAGACCGCGCAGAAATCCAAGGCGTCTCTTGAAGCAGAATTGGATCGTCTAGTGGACGAGACACCTGCAGCGACCAGTTTAGGAAAGGTTCAACGTCAATACCAGACACGAATCGCACAACTGGAAGAGCAGATTGCTCACGCAGACGAAGCACGTCTCATGGCCATGCGACGGATGAGCGAGCGTATACAGCGGCAAAATGCAGATCTTCGAAAACTCGTAATGGAAGGCTCGGCCTCAGACTCGACCTTCCAATCACGACTACTTCGTGAACTCCAGCTCGCCGACGACGAGCTCAAGAATGACGTGTATTCCAAACACACACCAATTACCATGAACAACGTACGCGCATCTTCCTCAACGTCGACCTCTCAATCAAGACGTAACTCTTCACGAGACGCTCCTCGCGATGCACCGCGAACTTCCGACAGTCAAGTCATAGCTCTCAAACAGCAGGTGCAGGTTCTCGAACTGCAGATGGCAGCTTCCGAACGCGTTCGGCATCACCTGGAGACCTCCATTCGGGAAATGACGGCTGATATCGAAAACAGCGACGGCTCCAAACAATTCTTACAGCAGTATCGTTCTCGACTGGCCAATGAAAACAAACGACTTGGAGAGCTCTTGGAAGAAGAGGCTGAAGCGCGTCGGTCAGCCGAGGCAGCGCAGATCGACGGGATCCAGGCGGTGTGGACCAAGTTCCAGAAGACCATCGATGACGAACGGCAAAGTTACACGCAGTTGGAAGAAAGTCGCAAAGCTCTGGTATGTAATTCTGCCTGCTTTAGTCCGTTTTATTGACTTCCGGTATAACAGGTGCTCCAGCAGCGTAACATGCATTCTGACCTAGAGATACAGCGCCAGCAACTCTCAGAAGCATCTCAAGCGAAGCAGATTGTAGAGTCTATGAAGCTGAGTTAGAGGCACAGCTTGACATAGCACGCAGTGAAATTTCCGGTACGTGGCTCTCTTGTAGCTCCGATACTTTCCGTTTCTATAAAACACCAGGACTCAAACGTCAAATCAACAATCGACAAAGGGAGGACGACCTTGCTTCCTCCACCACCTCCGCTGTTCAAAATGGTACTTCAATTTTATCCCTTATTTGCCAGTCTTATAGTAGCCTTCATTAGACTTGCGCGTAGCTACGGAGGCATTCAAGACTAAAGAGAAGAATTACCAGGAACGCCTCGAAAATGCAGAAATTGCTCGAGTTAAAGCAGCTAGAGCCGAAGCTTCAGGCAAGTTGTTCTTAGTATAACGGGGAGTGATATAAACTCTACCCGCAGCTCGCCACGCACTCTTGGAGATGGAGAAAACTCACGCCAATGCTGCCGCCAAATTAAAAGCAAACGACGAGTCCTTTAGGTCTGCTCATCAGCGAGTCAAAGAGCTTGAGAAGAAACTGCGAGACGAAGGCAACGAGTCCAGTGATCTTGTAGAGCTCAATCAACGTCTTGCTGACGAACTTCAGGATGAGAAGACGCAGCATCAGAAAGATTTGGAGGAGCATGAATTTGCCAGTGATCAGACACGTAAGAAATACCAAGGTACGTCATTCAACTCTGGATGTAAAGCTCGTCAATATGTATCTCTTCTGCTAGCCGAACTGGCTCAGCTCAGCGAGGGTAAGTTTCATTCAATGTCTCGGCGACCTTGTATTGACCATAAATTAGAACTTCAATCCCAAAGGGAAACTCTGAGTCGGCTGCGTGAAGAGAACCGCAAGATACGATCTGATTACGATGAGTTGCAACTCCGTTTCGATGACGAGGTGTACAGCTCTGGTGGCTGGAGAAAGGAAAAGGAAAGACTCGAAACCAAGATCTCTGACATTACCAGGGCATACGACGCCTCTGGCGCTGCCCAAACGGAGCAACAGTCCCAGATTGTAGCATTGCACTCGCAAGTCCGAGAGCTTCGCGCTGTTCTGGACGACGTTGAGGCAGATCGAGCTCTTCTTCAAAAGGCTCGTAGAGCCCTACAGACTGAGCTGGATGGCATCAGGATGGACGGTGTCGACATGCAAAGGATGTCCACAGACCACGAATACCAGAAAATTGTTCTAGAAACTCAAGACTTGAAACGGTCGCTCGACGAAGAGAAGGATCGAGCTACCAATGCATTCGATAGAATGAAGAAAGCTGAAGCATTCGCGAACGAGTGTCAGATCGAACTAGGGAAAGTCCGAGTGGACAATTCAGAGTTAGACCGGATCAATGTATGACGTCACGCTCCGTCAATTGCCTGCCTCTGATCTTTTCGTGCAGGCTAATTTAGAGAATCAAATCAAGGAGCTCAACGTTCGAATTATCGACCTTGAAACCAAGTCTTATGCCAGCTCTTCCCGACAAGCGACGCTATCTCGCAAAACTGATAGCCGTATAGAGGAGATTACCAGCCAACTCACGGCAGGGGGCATGCACATCGATTGTCCAAGGATTCCAAGTTTGATTCTGAGCGACAGCGGAAGCTGGAGGATGAAAGAAAAGCTTACGAGGTGCAGATTCAGACGTTAAGAAATGCAATGGATCAACAGGTAAACTTTGACTTACGTGTGAGCTAGCTAGATCGCTCAATACTTTTTTCATGTGTAGCACACACAAGAAAACCTGCTACAATCCGCTAAACGACGTGCGGAACGCGAAGCCGCGGATGCGAAGCAGAACGCTTTAATGTACGCATTTGTGCTCGGATCGATGATGATTACTCTGACACTCTTTCTAGACTGGAAAACGAGGTCGAGCGACTACGTAACAGGCTCGAACGCCCTCCTTCTTCCTTTGGATCTCCCACCAGCTCACCTCGCAAGTAGATCACCACTGTTGTAGATACCTTATTGTCGTTTTTCCTACTCATTTGGACAGTATTGTTTACCACGCACGCACACTGTATTCTAATGCATATTCGTATCCATTCATTGTACACTTTTAGCCTCTAATCACGAGCATTAGCAACGCAACACAACACAAATATGGAGAAACACTTGCCACTGTCCTGCTACGCCTGCCTTAGGTTCATCTTCCATGTTGTCGTCCCTTTCAGATTCCTCCTCGCTATCTTTATCAGATTCATGCTCAGATTCCTTGCTATCTCCAGCCAGAGAGTATGGCTGCGAAATCTCTTTCCCCTTCCCCTTGTTAGCCTCTTTTCCTTCGACGGGTTCATCAGGTGGTGGTAGGTCGATATGGTGCAGGGCTCTGGGAAGATCTGGAATTGGTTGGTTCTCTATCACAGCTTCGAGAACACCGACAAAGTGCCGTTTGAGCTGAAGTTTTATATATTTGTGTTGCACCTTGTCCATGGGAGTACTATCTTCAGCGAGGCTTTCCCATACTTTCTCATAACACTTCATGTCATCCAGAACTTGTCGAGCCAGATTATGATTTGAGGCCAGAGCATCTGCACGGAGCTGTCTTATATGAAGTTGCGATTGTTCTTTTCAATAGAGACTGATGAGTTGTGGGGCAATCTTGTCCTGCTGTGCCTCGCTCCAACCATGGTCATTTTCAATAGCTCTACCCCCTGCCTTCTTCCCCGCCATCTGCTCCAACTGCTTTGCTTTGGCTTGTTCCTGGTATTGTGAGAATAAGAGATAAAGATTATAATATTGTTGTTTGTAGGCTTCAGTACAAGCCTTATATACCTAATTACATGTATCTAGAAGGTTCTACTATGTACTATGAGATGAGACTAGAGGAATAGCAGCAAAGAGAATAGAAAGTAATAGAAAGTTCTAGTTTATGCACTTGCTTACTGAGCAAATCTACAACACTCCCCCTCAAGTGCAATACACTATCAAAATAAAAATGGCTATAGTTACGCAGTGGAACCAGTGTTGGACAGTCATTGACGACAAGTCAAAGTCAAAGTCATGAATTTTGACTTTGACTCATAGTCATCACAACTTCGTGAAATGACTTGACGAGTGACTTTCGGTTATTAAAATTAGCCGAGTCCCGGAAAAGCGATTCCGGACGATCCGGCGACCGCAGCGGTTCACACTGTGGAACGTCATCAAACTGTCAACGTGCCGAGTGCTGCCGAGTATTCCCAGGGTGCTGTCAAATGTCATCGTCATTGAATGTGTAACATTGGTGGCACATCAAAAGTCATTGACTGTTTGACATCATCAATGACATGTCCAACACTGAGTGAAACTGATACCTTGTTAAGGGTAAAGTCGGTTAGTACTCCCCCTCGAATCTATAATCTCGCGACACACGCGTTTGAATAGATTTGATTTCTCAACACATGAGAAATTCAGTAGACGTTGTTGCCGGACACACCTGGCGCAACAATAGAGTTCCAGATTACTGCCAGACACACCTGACGCAGTATTGGATGACTTCAATGGCTGCCGGACACACCTGACGCAGCATCAATAAATGCATTGCACTGCCGGACACACCTGGCACAGTGAATACAACTCGGGAGTAGCTGCCGGACACACCAGGCACAGCTCTCAATTAGTGCTTTGCCGGACACACCGGGCGTAAGCGACTAGTAAGAAATCAGGGGCCGGGTCTACAAGTGAACACAACGACAAGTAGCAGCGGGGAATAAATGGTGTAAAACTTGATGGGAAACCTGATGATAATGACCTTGATGACATGCGAGAGCTCGACGATCCAAACACATTAGATTGGAGAAAGATTTGTCATAGGGAATTAGTGAATTCAGAATGCATAGTCAATTTTGGTGACTACATTTGCTTTGTCATTTTTGGAATGACGACGGGGAGGATAGTCCTCTTCTGAGTCCAAAGACGAGCTGTCAGATTCGGGTTCAGGACAATCTCAAATGAAGTGTCCTTTCTTTCCACATCTAAAGCATTTTGGCCCTGAATGCTTTTGACTGAATGCTCCACGCTTTCCTGTGGCAAGAGCGATGTCATCCGATGATGGCTTGGCAATTTTTTGACGTTCCTGTTTGAGGATGCGGGAAATGATTTTGGTCGAATCTGAAAGTGCCATGGTGTCTACTCCTTGGATAAAAGAATTCCAAGACTCGGGGAGGGATGTGAGGATGGTGATTGAGAACTCGTCATCACTGATTTTGGAACCTAGACTGGCAAGTTCCTGACAATAGCGGGTAAGGGTGCAAATGTGAGTCTGAATGTTTTCTCCTTCTTGGCACTCAGCTCGGAAAAGCTTGCGGCGTGCAACAATGATGCTGATTGCTCCTTTTGGTTGGTACATCTCCAAAAGTGTTTCCCACGCGGTGTTAGCAACCATACTCAACTACTGAGATATAGCAGCCAGGGCCCTCAGTAAAGCGTCAAGTCAGGTGTCACAGAGAAATCAAGACTAAATGAGGATAGATTGCAGAGAAGAGTATAGGAGAATAAACGAGATTGAAGCTGAGGAAACTACTGGTAAGACAGTCCACTATTTATACTGTTGAGCTGTGGCTGCGCCTAAGCCCTTGACCCTACGTATCACATAAGTATCGCATCGTTGTACATGTGTAAGGTAGTCGTCGTGTCAATGGTAAGTAATAAGCGATCTACAGTCCCTATGACTAAGCGATGTAATATGGATGATGTACAATAGATGAATGGGGATCCTATCATAGATAAGTAAGAAGATTAGCGTAATCAAGGCATGAGGTGAACACTCAAATACTATCATTGTATATGACCTTGTGACTTATCGCGTATAAGGAAAAGGAAAATAAAAGAAAAAGGAAATCAATAAATATAAAAAGGTTGTTTCATGACATTACCCTCTCCTTAAGGCACGAACTCCGTTTCGTGCAAACCTTGCTGCTACGTTCTCTGTGGGGAGATGATCTGAGACAGGTTTGGTGCTCGGTTGGGGAATTGGACGGAATAGGTGGGATGGAAACAGGGATATGGGAAACTCAATTTTTTGACATCTAGAAATGTCAGTAAGCGCTTGTGTCAATTCAAATGAGCCTCAAGTAACTTCAACATGCTGAAGGGGTCCAAGGTACTTAAGTGATTTCAAGCTGCTTAAGTACCTTGCGGATAACCCCCAAATCTTAGGGAGAATAATAAATCCTGAGGCTGACAATAAAACAATTGATGATGACATTCATTTGCTTGAAATATCTTTCATGCACATGGAGCTGACTTTATCTAGCTGTGGGAAGTATACAGGTATACCCATCAAGTCAGGAAGCCATCCCAGGATTATCCAGCTAGCTCTTAGTCATTTGGGCTCTTTTTCAGGTTACACAAATATATCCTGTAGCAATTTTAGCATGGTTGTTGTAAAGCTTCACTTTGATATAGGTTCAGCATGTTGTTACCTGATAGTAACAACATATTTCCACCAAGTACAATTCTTCCTTCTCCTAAAATTCTGAATGTCATTTTAATCTTCCTGTAATCAAAGTTGAAATTGCACAGGAGCCTCCTCACGGTATGTTAAGAAAGGCTGAAGGATATCATTTCTCCACTCAGGATAGCTCTGGATGATTTCATGCTAACTTTGATGTTCGTGGAGCCAGATCACTCAAACCTTATTTGACTTTAATCCTCCTTGAACTGCCTTGAAGCTTCACCAAGGTAGCCTGAGGCATCCTCAGGTCACTTGGTGATTGCTCCCAGCCTACTCACGCAACCTCAATTCTGTTCATGAGCACTCAATATTACATTAAGAATGACATTATACATTGAGGAAAATAGAGATTAAACAAAAAATATAGTAAAGTGAGATTGACAGGAGAGTAAAGAAAATAATTAGAAAAATTATACGTGCAAATTAGTCTGATCCTATTCCAAACAGACCATCTACCACGGCAGGCTCTTGCACTTGGTTTGTCTTTGCCACACTTCTAGCCCTGGTAGCTCTAGCTGAGGACCTCGTAGCTCTCTGTACCGGCGCTCCCAATCCCTTTCTTCTTCCACCTTGACGTCTTCCACCAGGCACTTCTTCCTTTCCAGTGATATCCTGCACATCTTTATAAGCACTCATACCAACAGCGGATCCACCATTATAAGCACTCACACCAACAGCAGATCCACCACTCCCTGTACCGCAAAATCTATCACCACCCAGTTTTGATGATGCTTCGGCCTGATCTTCCTCCTTGTCAATGTCCCCAGTCAATACCCCGCTTTTATTCTGACTGCCTCCCACGTTATCATCCCCACCATTAAGCTCATTCTCACTCTCGCTTCCACTTCCGGCCCCTGCCCCTGCCCCTGCCCCTTCTTCCTTCCAGCCCTCATTCCCCTCACCTCCATCACTAACATTCTCATACCAATCTCCGGCTGTCTCAACACCAGGCCCTGCATGGCCTGCATTCAGACCTTCATGAGTGAAATTTTTCATATACTCACTGAACGGCTTAGAACAAAAAATCCAAACTGCTTTCTCCATTTCCCTCTCATTAACTCCTCTTTCTTCCGCCGGTTCACCCCTTTCCACTCCTGTTCCTTTTCCCTTCTCCGTCTTCTCAGCCCCATCAATCTTTCCCTCTTCTACCCATCTTCTCTTTTCCAGCCCTTCCATCGCTCTCTTAGTCTCAGCCTCCCTCCCTCTACTATTGGCTTGTTGAAGCGCAGAGTCTTCTGCCTCTTCTGCTAATGCAAGTGCATTCAATTTGGCCAGATCATACTCTTGAGTTGGCGCAGCATCAGGGCCGGCCATTCTGTGTCGCGACGAGGACCGGAATGACCGTAACGAGGGAAGCACAAGGGAAAGCACAAGCACAAGCACAGACCGAGTAGCCAGCAAGCTTCAAGGACGACGGAGTCCGAACTTAAGCGCAGCGTACAAGGGTGGTGGAAGGATAAGTGATCTCAACAGCAGTGATAGCACGAGGGGCCAATCACAAGGGCTCAAAGGATGTCTAGTTCCCAATGACCAAGTTAGATATTAAAGCATAAGAAGAGATACAACACGAACCTAGTTCCCAATGACCAAGAGGTCGAGATAGGGAACTAGGGAGCTATCTACAGTCCTTATATACGTAGTGAGACAATAAGAGAGAAAGAACAACAGAGAGGTCAAAAGATAATAGCGCGAGAGTGCGGAACGACAGCGCGAGAGAAAGTAAGTACCAAAGACAATAAGTATGTGACAGTTGTGAGAGATGAAGATGAAAGAATAATAGCAACAAATGGGAATGAAGTATAACAATAAAGAAGAGAGACAATAAGAGGCTGTAAAGCGGAGATGAAGTGATGAGTCGTCAGAGAAGTGGAAGTGATGGAACGCGATCATGTGAGAAAGGAAAAGAGGTGGCGTGGGATAAAGGAATGGAATGTGAGAAAATGATGTAAGTACTGGTTGTCACGACATTACCCCCCTTCTACAGTCGATGTCCCAGCGACGATTTCCGTGAAATTTTTGTATGGTTGCCAGGGTAAGGAGTGAAAGACAGTTGCTGCAATTTTCCGTGGAGCGCTAGGGTGAGCCTGATAGAAGTCTGCAATCGCTTCGTCACTTGTTCCTACCAAATTATCCTCCGGTTCCCAATTTTCTTTGCCTTCGCCGTAGCCTTTCCATCTTACCAGAAATTGGAGCTTCTTCCATTGTCCAAATATCCTGCTGTCCACAATCTTATCTACTTCCCAGTGTTCTTCTCCATCTATAACTTCTAGCTCAGGAGGTGGTGGCGTAATTCCATTGACTTTGTTTCCTTTCCAAGCAGATAGGCAATCAATGTGAATGTTGTCATGGATTTTCATCCAGAAGGGAAGGGAGAGTCGGTATGTAAGTGGCCTGGTCTTTTCGGTGATTTTGAATGGTCCGAGGCGACGGTAATGCGCAGTGTGCGTGATCTACACTAAATCACAACCAAAACAAAACAAAGACTAAATCTTAGTTAGACTTGTTCGTATGGTACCGCCGTATCAAATATTTATAAAGGGTGCGAGGGTGCGTTGTCAAAGGTTCCGCGGGTTCTTTAGCTTTTTATATTTCTTTTACAGGAGCTAGGGCTCAACTGCGTTTTATGTTTATGGTTTTATAGATGTGTGCTGACTTCTTTCTTTGGTGCTAGTGAGAACGGGAGCTAGGGCAATCGACCGTCTCGAGCTAGACTATATGTTATTACAACAGTGATGAAGGAGCTAGGGCAATCGACCTCGTATGTATTTCAAACTTCTTTATCAAACACTAGGACAGCGGGAGCTAGGGCAATTGACCGTGTCTAACTAGTACCAGGAGCAAGGGAGCTAGGGCAATCGACCTTGTATGGATTTTATAGATGGGGTGTTTTACAACGAAGGGGAGCTAGGGCAATCGACCCAACGAGGCGTATTTCAATCAAACTAGAACGAGGGAGCTAGGGCAATCGACCTCGAAGCTAGGCTAGGCTTATTTCTTTGGTTATATATACAGGATAGTTCACCACAACCTTTCCCGGGCTCGTTTATAGAACTTCTTTCGACAAGGACAACGGGAGCTAGGGCAATCAACCGTGTCTAACTTCTCTATCTTATCCTCTTCGGAATAAGATGGCTACACAGGAGTTTTCTCTCTGTTTCGCACGTCTCAGACACCCACTCCGGTAGAACTGAGCGATTCAAGTGCCTCACAGGGACTTATCTCTGGTATATAGTTTCGAGTGCCTCACAGGGACTTATTCTCTGGTATAGGTTTTGAGTGCCACACGGGGACTTATGCTCGGATATATGGGGTGAGATACAAGTCTCGGGAAAAGGTGTGAATTCGTCCGCGGGGTGTTATCTGCTGTCTAACTAGCTAAGGTAAGGTATATATGTGAAAAGAAATAACAAATATTCGGTAAAGGTCCAAGATCCCAGAAAATGATGAAACGCCTCGAATCTCCTGAAATACTCGGGAACTTCCTAAACCTATTCTTCCGAAGCCTCCAACGTAGGGACTAGCTGTATTTTGTCCGATAGTTCGATTGGTAATTGGCGGATGAGCATATGGAGTGGACCGATCGCAAGGCTAACTTGTTCCAATCTTTTATCCAAGTCTTCCGATCGTCGGTGATGCGATTAATTTGCGTTCATGCGTGAAATCGTCCAAAGTACGACTTTCTAAGTTAAGAAAGTGTACTTGAGAGCTGAGACGAGCCCTAGTCGTCAGCTAACAAGCTAGGCAACTATGTATGCGATTAATCGAGGATTGGACCATGCGTCCTAACTATGTTTACCTGGGTCGATGGTAAACCATACACATCTTCGTATAGATGGCTTATGAGAACTTGGTCCTAACTCTCGAAAGTTAGCAGACTCACCCATAAACCGCCAAGGGTCTCATATATGAGCTAGTTACTTGCTTCGTATCAAGGGATCGAAGACCTGCGAGGCTATTTAACACGTGGCACTTATTCCAGTGGCTCTTATCGAGTCCTAACTTGGTTTCACCCGAAATGTTATTCGATGATACTGAGTACTTGTACCAAATGGAACGAAAAGCCAAAAGATATGAAATGACATAATATGATACGACTTAAGTGTCGATATATGCGACACACATTAAAAGATATGTAATGGGAAGCTAGGATACTTCGGCACTCAACGGAGGAATTGTTGAGAGTACGTCCAAGTACGTTGGGCGAGCTAGGCCGTAGTCCACAAGGACCGGTACCGACATTCCGATGCCAGATCAGTTATGACTCGTGTTACCATGCGGAACTAGAAGCTGGAGTATATCCAAAGGATAAAAGAATTATCAAGACATTCTAAACCAACTCTGGACCAGTTAGCCGATCCGTTTAACCATCCGATCCGTCGGACCTTTACTCGAAATGGAAGAATCCTACGAAAACTAGTTAGGAAGGACTATCCAGGTGATCGGTTTACCTGGGAGTGGAATTGGAGTCGACGTTTCAACATTTTCTTGAATATTGTTTGGAGTTTGAGGATTTTAATATTATTTATTATTTTTACGGTATATATACTCCGCACGTATGTATCCTAACTTTAGATTACCCAGTGCGGATCTCACCTTATATTATATTTTGCTCAGTATCTGCCGGAGTGGGCGTCTGAGAAGTGCAAACCAGCGGGAAAACTCCTGTGTAGCCAATAAGAAAAGAAAAGTTACGAAATTTGCCCGGTCAAGGTTGTGGTGAACTAGACCGCGTATCTACCAAAAAGTTGTCCTATCTTCGTTGGGAAGTTGAGCCCTTGCCCCCCTTCGTTGATCTATCCAAAAGTCCATACGAGGAAGTTGAGCCCTAGCCCCTTCGTCACTGGCACAAGTCCGTTTCGAGTTTAGTTTAAGTTAGAAAGGCCAGTGCGCCTCTACTTCGACTAAAAGCGATACAAAGTTATATAAAAACCTAGTTAGGCTACATCGTAGTCGAGCGTCGAAGCAGTTGAGCCCTAGCTCCTGTGGACAAAGAAAAACCTAAAAAGCGATAGATTCTTGCGGAACCCGCGTAACCTTTGACAAGCACACTCGCACCTTTACAAATTTGATAAGGCGGAACCTGTCCTAACTTACCTAAATACCTTTTGGGTTTAGTTTTGGTTTTGGGTTGTGGTAGTAGTGATCCCACGCACTGCGCATTATCGGTTAAACTTCCAATATCCATTCGGCACTCCACTTTATCCAGCATCCGGGTAGATCTATTCTGATCTAAATGTTTCAAAATAATCGAGTTCCGGAACGGTAGCCTGACTTGTGTCTGACTCCTTCCAAGTGTTCGTCTCAACCTCTAGTGCAAGATCGTTTATTATTTGAGTAGTCTAGCTCGTAGTCAAGACTCTCCGTAGTATAGCATCATATAGGCGTATACTGTATAACTCTTGTCCGAGTTAAACAGGTTCATTATCATGTTCGCATAAAGTACGACTAAATCCATAGGCCAATACAAAACCACTGGAGTAAGTTCTGTTCATCGGTGTTGCATTAAGTCATCATGCCCTTGGTACGAAGCAAGATGCTAGCTCGTTAAAAGGTCCTTGGTGGATATAAGGTGGGTCTACCAACTCGTAAGAGTGGCGGCCAAGTTCCTATGAGCCGTCTTTAGTTAGACGAGCATGGATCACTCTTATGACCTTAGTGATACCAGTCAGATACATGATCCAACTTCGGTACTCCGCATGCATAGCAGTCTAGCTTGTTAGCTGACAACTCGGGCTGGTCTCAGCTCTCTAGCACATATTTCTACTTTGGAATTCAGTACTTTGAACGATTCTACTGATGAACGCGAAATATTCGCATCAACGGCTTCCAAGTTTTCCATGTTTTTGTTGGATTTTAACGTTTTTGGTGGAAAGCCATACGGGTTGGCCTACTTCGAATTCCTGTACCTTCCCTGCTACTGATTCTCTGATTCTTTGTTTACTCATGCGGAGTGCTGCCTCCGCATCTTCTCTTGCGTGACGGAGGACTTCTAGCCTTTGATTTATGGAGGGATACGATTTGGACACTCCGACGGGGATGTTAAATTCAGGAGTATATCCGTAGAGGACTTCGAACGGGGAATGATTATGGGCTGAGTGGATACGGGAGTTAATGACAAATTCGGCAGTGGGTAGCAGGTGGTCCCAGTCATCTTGGCGTCGGCTAGTGTACATCCGGATGTAACGTTCAATTTCCTGATTAGCTCGTTCAGTTTGTCCGTTGGTTTCTGGGTGATATGCCGTAGTGAGCGCAGATTCAACACTGAGTAGCTTTAGTAGGTGGCGCATCACTTTGGCAGCAAACTGAGCGCCGCGATCTGAGAGGAACCGTCTGGGAAGTCCATGGAGTCGGAATATTTCTCGGTAGTAGAAGTCGGCAACCCCTTTGGCAGTGATTTCAGTGGTCGTGGGGAGACAGTGGATCATTTTGGTGTAGTGGTCGACAAATGTGATGACTGTGTTGTGTCCATCCTGCGTCATTGGTAGTTTGCCAATTAGATCAACACCAATATCTTCCCAAGGACCACTGGGAACGGGGAGAGGTTGTAGGGATGAGGAATAATGAGGGTTTAGGCGTTTTTGTTGGCATGGATCACAGCCATCAACGTATTTGTCCACAAAGGAGCGCATTCCGGGCCACCAGAACTCCCTGCTCACTAGCTCTAAGGTCCCATGCTGACCCGGGTGTCCAGCAGTTGGAGCATCGTGGCATTGGATTAGCACTGCCTTTCGTAGTTCAGGACTTGGTGGCACGTACACTTTGTTTCAATAAAAGACTAAACCATTTTCTTCTCTCTATTCTGGTAATCCTCCAACTAGTTTCTGTGGGCCTTTAATCTGCTTTAACCCTTCTAGTACCTCAGCTTCTCGTTCACTGGCGCTACGGATCTGATCATAGAGGGGATTATGGAATAGGACGGCGGTGGCGGCATTAATGAAGTGTTCTGGGTGGAGGACAATTTGTTCCTGGTTGTCATCGGCATCAGATACCTGGAATTGAGACATGCGAGATAGAGCATCAGCTTGGGTGTTTGATTTCCCGGGACGGTGTTTAAGACGGAAATCAAACCGAGACAGCCATAAGGCCCATTGAGCCTGTCTTCGGCTGAGGTCTTGTGCTGTTCTCCAGAATTCTAGGTTCTAATGATCGGTGATAATTTCAAATGATTCCGGCAGTCCTTCTAAGAAGTTTTGCCAGTCCTTTAATGCTTCAATAATGGCCAGCATCTCCCGGTCATAGATCTCATAGTTTTGCTTGGCTGGGTCCATTGAGGCTGATTGGAACGCCACTGGGTGCCACTGTCTGTCGTCCTGCATTTGTAATAGTGTCCCTCCGGTGGCAAATCCTGAGGCATCCACTTTGATTCTGGTCAGTCTGTTGGGGTCCCATAAGACGAGAATTGGGCCGGCGGTGAAGGTGTCCTTTAGGGATTGGAATGCTTCTTGCTGCTGGGTTTCCCAATTCCATTTGATGTCCTTCCGAGTGTTGAGTGGTTGGGCCTTTTTAGCAAAGTCTTTGATGAACCTCCAATAGAAGTTAGCAAATCCAAGAAAACCGCGTAAATCACGTAGCGAGGAGGGTGTGGGCCAGTTTTTAACCGCTTCCACTTTGACTGGGTCCATTCGAACTTCTCCCTCTCCAATGACAAGCCCCAGGTACTCTATGGATGACTGCTCGAACTCGCATTTTTCTGGCCTTAGGTACAAGTCATGTTGGTTTAGACGGGTGAGGACCTCGTGGACAATACAGCGGTGTTCCGTTAGGGTTTCCGTGAAGATGAGAATGTCGTCAAGGTAGACAGCAACCTTTCCAGCCGCAATCAAATCAGTAAAAATCGAGTTCATGAGAGCTTGAAACGTAGCGGGCGAGTTGGTCAATCCGAAGAACATAACTAGTGGTTCGAAGAGTCCCCAATTAGTGGCAAATGCTGCTTTCCATTCATGTCCGTCTTTAATTCGAATATTGTTGTAACCCCATCGTACGTCAAACTTGGTGAAGATCTTTGATTTTCGGAGGCAGCTAATGATGTCGGCTATCAGGGGAGGGGGTATCAATTTTTAATGGTGTATTCGTTAAGCCTTTGGTAATCCTGGACAAAGCGTAGTTTTCCATCTTTCTTTTTGACGAAGAACACTGGGGAAGCTAGAGGGGATTTGGACGGTCGAATGTACCCTTTCCGTAAGTTTTCTTTGAGGAATTTGTCCACTTCCTCTTGTTTGTTAAGAGACATTGGATAGATTTTTGTACGTAGGGTTTTGGGAGCGTCTGGTTTGAGGTCGATTGCGTGATCCCAGGGTTTGTGTGCGGGTAGACATTCAGATTCTTTTTTGGAGAAGACTTTGGTGTGGCGGTGATATTCCGGGGGAACAAGTTCTTCGAGAGTTTTCATTGGTTTGAATTTGTTTGCTGCCTCTGCCAATTTCTGAGAGTAGGTATATCCTGCGGCGCACCAAAGTTCTTCTGCTGCATGATCTAAAATTCCAGCACGAAGGAGGGCCCTTCTTTGTTTACGATTTCCCTTTAATCGATATAACGGGGATTCATCAGCGTGTACTTCTTGACTGTATAACTCCTCTTCATCGGGTTCTGGTAGTGGGACGTATTCCGGGTTCGGTTCCAAAAGTTTGTTGATTGTGGTTCCCCCAACATTAGACTTTCGAGGTTCAGGTTCATCCGTGATAGTCATACGAGAGGAAATAGGGGTGGTAATGGCAAGACGGCCTTGTTTCCAGTCTATGTGAGGGTTGACCCTCCAAAGCCAGGGTAAGCCTAGTATGACGTCTTCTGTTCCTAGATTGCTGACTAGATATTTGAGGAGTTGGGGTGAGTTTTGATTGATAGTGGAGAGTAGACGAGCAGAGTGTGTGATTTTTCCAGCAGTGTTAGGAGTTCCATCAATGTTGTACAGGGTGATCGGATGAAGAAGAGGTCGGGTAAGGATGTGATTTTGATTTACAAACCGCTGATGAAGAAAAAGACCTGTTGCACCAGAGTCTATCATTGCTGCGCTTTTTGTACTCTTGAATCTTCCTTGTAACTTAATCGGTATGCGAAAATGAGACACATCGCTAGATTGAATGGAACCGATAGTACAGGAGGAGATAGATGCATAAATGGACGATTTATAAGAGTACAATTTGGGGAACCAGGCGGCAGCCATGGCGGGTTCCCACTTTAAAAATTCTGGCGCAATTCGGCAATCTGGGTAGCTAACATCTGTTCATTTGCAGAGAGTTGTTGAAGAACCTGAGCAAGATCCGGCGTGACGGTGGCAGGCGGAGCTGCCACAATGGTGGAGGTAGAGGGTTCCATCGTAGGAGTGGCCGAAATGTTACGAGGGGCAGCGCGTCCCGTCAAACCTAGATACTTACGATGGCAAACATTGGCCAGGTGGCCTGTAAGTCCGCAATGCTCACAAACATCCCGTTCGTGATGCCCATCTGCCTTCCGGTGGTTCTTTGATCCGCATCCGTAACACCTTCCCATCATGAATCTGCGGTAGTCATCCGAACTTTTACCCGTCACCGTGCGAGTGGCATCTACGTCCATGGCATTTGGGTCTCGAGGAGGAAAGAAGGGTGGGTTGCTCGGTTGGAAGTGATGAGCGGAGTGAGTGATCGCTTTGAAGGGCGTCTTCTGCCTGTTTTGTTTGTTTATCCAATTGTCAACTCTGATAGCCTCGGCGATGAGGCTGGCCAGCAAGGAGGTATTGGCCTGAGTGTGTACCAAACCATCCTTGATCCTATCTGCCAGGTGATCGTAGAACTTGTCTTGTAGATCAACGTCCGAGTATCCGGTGCGGCCAGATACTGTTTGAAGGTGGCGGCGTAAGACGCTACAGAATTCTTCCCTTGGTACAGAGTTTTTAACATGGTTTTTGCATCTGTAACCGGATCGGCCGTCTCAAAGCGAGCGATGAAGGCAGCTTTGAAATCCACCCAATTGGGGTATGTAAGGGCAATGTTGTTGTTCGAGGTGTGTGCGCTGATGTTTTCGGCAATAGGGGTAGCCCAGATAGCAGCTTCCCCTTCAAGAAACGAGATTGCGGATTTAACAGGTTCGTGTCCGGTTAGCGTTCTAATTCTAGGGATTCCCTGTGCCCAGACTTCGAATGCAGCAAGGAAGCGGCAGGCGTCTTCACTGCCTATTCCATTATAGTTATGGGGTTTGCTGACCCCTTTGTTACTGTTCATGTTGGTGATGAGATCTGTCACCACTTGCTGCAGCGCTGTCTGATTGGTGGCAAGAGTGTTAAGTGCATTGAGGACATCTTGGCCGGTTGCCATTGCGGGATTGGGTTGGATAGGAGGGTTAGGAGGGGTGTCAATTCTGATTGGCTCGTGTCTGCGTGAGGTTCCTGGGAATTCAATAGATTCGGCAGGTACAAATTCCAATGGCTCGGGTACTGATTCAGCTCTAGTAGGGATCAATGTTTGTCCTACTGCAGAGATAACGATGTCTGTGTCCACTGGACGACGTGGGGTTGGTGCAATGAGTGCGGGGGAGGCTCGGGAACTACTCGGAGTCGAGGTTCTTCCAAAACGGGGAGGAGGATTCTGATTGAATGATTTGATTTGGGATATCGGAATTAAAAGGTGTTTGGTTCTGCCTGTGCAACGTTCGGTTCGGATTGACTGTGATTCGGTAGCGTTAGGGCAGGGTTGGTTGTAGCAATCAAACCAGTCTGATGGTCTATCAGCTCTTCTTCGGTGGACGTAAGTTTTATCAACGGTATCCCAGATGTGGAATGATTCAGTACAGTCAAATTCGGATTCCTCAGAGTCGGAAACGTGTGCCGAGTAAGAAGGCGTGATGGTAAGAAGTTCTGCGGGGACAACCTGAGACTAGGCTGTCAGCGCAGCAGAATATCTCGACCTAATGTCGCGACGAGGACCGGAATGACCGGAACGAGGGAAGCACAAGGGAAAGCACAAGCACAAGCACAGACCGAGTAGCCGGCAAGCTTCAAGGACGACGGAGTCCGAACTTAAGCGCAGCGTACAAGGGTGGTGGAAGGATAAGTGATCTCAACAGCAGTGATAGCATGGAGGGCCAATCACAAGGGCTCAAAGGATGTCTAGTTCCCAATGACCAAGAGGTCGAGATAGGGAACTAGGGAGCTATCTACAGTCCTTATATACGTAGTGAGACAATAAGAGAGAAAGAACAACAGAGAGGTCAAAAGATAATAGTGCGAGAGTGCGGAACGACAGCGCGAGAGAAAGTAAGTACCAAAGACAATAAGTATGTGACAGTTGTGAGAGATGAAGATGAAAGAATAATAGCAACGAATGGGAATGAAGTATAACAATAAAGAAGAGAGACAATAAGAGGCTGTAAAGCGGAGATGAAGTGATGAGTCGTCAGAGAAGTGGAAGTGATGGAACACGATCATGTGAGAAAGGAAAAGAGGTGGCGTGGGATAAAGGAATGGAATGTGAGAAAATGATGTAAGTACTGGTTGTCACGACATTCTGTAAGCGCAAGTTAAGAATACTCATAAGATATATGCGGAGCACTCACAGCATTTTGATGTAAAGTTTTTGCTGCAAAGTATTGAAGTAGTGAGCCGCGCCCTGCTCAATCACCTCAATCTCAGCAAGAATGGATTTATAGCTGACTAGGTCAATAAAAGAAAGTTAGAGCAGATTAATCACACTTACTACGCCCCAAGATTGTCTTCATTGATATGAGCCGAATGCCTGCTGGCATCAGAGGAGCATCCCTTGATGGCATGGTAAATCTAAATCAGTGTCAAGAAGCGTACAAAGGACTTAGATTTATTTTCACTTTATCACATGACCGTTCCTCTGACTCTTTACTTACAGATACTTACATTGGTACGATTCCCTTATCTCCATTGTCTCTTTTTCTGGAGTTTCTTGTCCTCTCACACCTGGCCTTGCTCCCAAAATTCCTCATACCGTGACTGTTACGGCGCCTCATCCTCCTGTGCAAGGAGACGAATCTAGAGGGCGACTTACACAATCAGGAATTGGGTCAGGGTTATTCCATCTTGTCAGTAGGCATCGACATCCTTCCACTGGACCTGTTGCTCCCGTTCCTGTGCCAATTTCACGTCCACGACCGCCGCCTGCTCCTCCCATCCCTCAGCAACAGTACCAACAACAACCCCACTTTTATTGTCATTGTCCTCCACCTCCTCTTCGTCCACACTATACACTCCCCATTCCTTCTTCCTTGTATCCTCAAAGAACCTACGTCCCTCCTCCTCCGTCCCGGATCGACATTCCTCCAGAGTTAGATATGGAGCAGGGGGGATCTAGAAGGACAATATCAAGAGAGGCTTCAACACATAGTATGCCAACACAGACGCCTTCTTTGTTTTATAGATGGGGTGCTTTACAACGATGGGGAGCTAGGGCAATTGACCCAACAAGGTGTATTTCAATCAAACTAGAACGAGGGAGCTAGGGCAATCAACCTCAAAGCTAGGCTAGGTTTATTCTTTGGTTATATACACAGGATAGTTCACCACAATCTTTCCTGGGCTTGTTTATAGAACTTCTTTTGACAAGGACAACGGGAGCTAGGGGAATCAACCGCGTCTGACTTCTCTATCTTATCCTCTTCGGAATAAGATGGCTACACAGGAGTTTTCTCTCTGTTTCGCACGTCTCAGACACCCACTCCAGTAGAACTGAGCGTTTTGAGTGCCTCACTGGGACTTATTCTCTGGTATATAGGTTCGAGTGCCTCACTGGGACTTATTCGCTGGTATAGGTTTTGAGTGCCACACGGGGACTTATGCTCGGATATATAGGGTGAGATACAAGTCTCGGGGAAAAGTGTGAATTCGTCCGCGGGGTATTATCTCTTGTCTAACTAGCTAAGGTAGGGTATATATGCGAAGGGAAATAACAAATATTTGATAAAGGTCCAAATCCCAGAAAATGATGAAACACCTCGAATCTCTTGAAATACCCAGAAACTTCCTAAAACCTATTCTTCCAAAGCCTCCAACGTATAGACTAACTGTATTTTGTCCGATAGTTTGATTGGTAATTGTCGGATGAGCATATTGCGTGGATCGGTCGCAAGGCTAACTCTTTCCAACCTTTATCCAAGTCTTCCGATCACCGGCTGAACTTCCAATAACCACTCGGCACTCCACTTTATCCAATATCCAGGTAGATCTATTCTGATCTAAATGTTTCAGAATAATTGAGTTCCGGGACGGTAGCCTGACTTGTGTCTGACTCCTTCCAAGTGTTCATCTCAACCTCTAGCGCGAGGTTGTTTATTATTTGAGTAGTCTAGCTCATGGTCAAGACTCTCCATAGTATAGGATCATATAGGCGTATACTGTATAACTCTTGTCCGAGTTAAACAGGTTCATTATCATGTTCGCATAAAGTACGACTAAATCCATAGGCCAATACAAAACCACTGGAGTAAGTTCTGTTCATCGGTGTTGCAATAGGTTATCATGCCCTTGGTACAAAGCAAGAGGCTAGCTCGTTAGATGGTCCTTGGTGGATATAAGGTGGGTCTACCAACTTGTAAGAGTGGGAGCCAAGTTCCTATGAGCCGTCTTTAGTTAGACGAGCATGGATCACTCTTATGACCTTAGTGATACCAGTCAGATACGTGATCCAACTTTGGTACTCCGCATGCATAGCAGTCTAGCTTGTTAGCTGACAACTCAGGCTGGTCTCAGCTCTCTAGTACATATTCCTACTTTGGAATTCAGTACTTTGAACAATTCTACTGATGAACACGAAATATTTGCATCAGCGCACACACCAATCTATTATGACGTTATGCTTCCTCCTTCGAGGACTTTTGTACGATGTCGAGGAGGAGGAGGAATAGGAGGAGCTATGCATTTTCCTTCTTCTTCTTTGTCTTCGCCTCCTCCTTTGCACGATAGCCGAAGAAGAACAAGTGGTTGTGGTGGTCATCCGAATACCACCACCGCAACTGAAGCAGTCCCAGACCATGTATTATCCCAACCAGCTTCAGAGCCTCCTATCAGCGAGGGGGGTTGAAGAAAATTCTGTTAAAGTGCGATCGACTTCCTTGGGTTGTTGTTGTAGATGCCTCTGCGTCTGGTTCTTCTTCGGGTAGTTCAACAACAACGACGGAACCAACGATAACAAATAATGACGTCATTTATGCGTTTTATCATGCTTTGAACGTGTTGTGACAAAGGACAAGTGGGATGTGTTGCCTACTACTTCTTCTTCAACTTCATTGATGGTAGTAGTAGTATGTTCTCAAGCCCGCCTGCATATCTCAAGATCTCCAAGAGATGGGTAAGCAGGGCATATTGGGAGAGGATGGATAGGATGGGGAGGAGAGCGATGGCTGCAAGGGCGAGGGCGAGTTTGGTCACTGGAAAGAGAGTGGGTGTGGATGGGAGTGACAATAGAGATAGAGGCGGAAACAGAAATGGTGATCATTCTGCAGGTGCAGGTGCGGATATGAGTGATGGTGTGAGGAGGGTAGATTGCTGATGGGGAGAATGAGGTTGGTGGGATAGTCATGGAGAAGGTGGATGAGAGTGAGAACGACAAGGGCGGGACAGTCAAGTCCGAAGGTCACGGTGTTGTGGTGTTGGGAGGTTGATTTTTGAGAGACTGTAGTGAGTTTGAGTTGAGTTGATCTGTCATGTTCTTTCCTTCTCTTTGTCTTTTTTTTTGTCTTCTGACGTGGCATTGGGCAGTCAGGATTTCTGAGTTGCTTCGACGACGTCTGAAAAACTCGCTTAGAAATGGTAATGATGGAGAAAGCGTCCTGCTCACACCAAATGTACTGAACAACAGAATCGCTAGGGGATACCATGGCGGATATAGCAATATTTTATCTAAAAAAAAAGAGGGGAGTTAATAAGACAGACAAATCATTCTATACCGAAACCGAAAGCAAAACAAAGCATGGCAAAAACAAAACCAAATAGCACAAGGATTGCGTCGAGAGCATTGCGGTAGATAGGAGACTTGCTGTACACTTGTAGGTCTTTTAGTCATCATGTCAACGGGATTTTTTCTTTCATACTGGCACTATGTCCAGCTATCGCTCTACCAGGTGAGTGACAAGCGTATTTCTCTGTATTTATTGAATTCATACCGTTGCAGAATTGTTTACCACTACCTGTCTCCCTCAGAACTTCCACAACCACACAAGACCTGCACTCTCATCAATTTCCCGCCATTTGGGTTCATCCGAACTTGCATGAAACCGCTTTTTGAGCAGATGCTCAGCATTATCGACAGCTGTAGCAGTGTTATACCCTCTATCTCCCTTCACCAACTCCTTGGCTTAGCCAGCATGGATCGCATTAACTCCCTACTTGCTCTCAACTTTCCATTACAAGAAGCCAACTGCAGCGACCAGTTTTACCTGGAATCAAATTTTCACATTTGCCAACTCAGCGAAGCAGCCAAAATTCTCGCCAAAACCATTTGAATCCAAGCCAAAATTGAGCGCATCCTTAAACGTCACGACACCCTTCCGTCTGATAACAACGCCCTCATCGTCATACAAAACTTGAACACCATGTACGAATGTGTCAACAAAAGAAGATCGAGTAAGGAGAATTTGTTGTGGGAGGTGTTTGATAACAACCCGGGGCAAGCTACTGCAAAGCTGAAGGCTTTGATGAATAAAGTATGTGTTTCAAGTAGTTCTATCGGCTTTGTCTTCTCATTCAGGCTAGGTCAACCCACTAGACTTTCAAGGGAAGCATCCCTTTGTTTAGCTGCGGAACTTTCATACGCTTGGTGTTGGGCGCTGGGTTGATGACAAGATTGTCAATTTTCTTGTCAAGAAATGGTGCTTGGAATCGGGCACCACCATTGGCTTTAGCACATTTTTTGCTGGAAAGGTTCTCTTCCAGGAAGGTGACTGTGTTAATCCCAAGCCCAAGGTGACCGGGGCAGACAAGATGTGTCTCAGAGGCTTCTACCGTGACGCAGTGGTGAGCTCTCTTCACCTTTATTGTACGACTACTGACGCTTCACGTAGAAAGGTATCCCGAACTGGGATAGAGTTTTCATACCAATCAATGAAGGAAGGATGCACTGGTACTCTGCTCGCATCGACTTTCACCTCAAGAGGATAGACATATTTGACAGTCTTGAAGACAGATACATGATTGTCAACCGTAAGAAGCCAGTTCTGCTGCAAAAGAATGCGAAATTAATGATGGTACGTTCTGATATTCCCTGGAAATTGTATCTCTAACACACACCTTGGATCTTAATGTGGCTTATGGAGGTTTTGGGCTAATATTGAGGAGAAGCTGTAGATTTGACCAGTGAATCAGAGAGCAACTCGGAGTGGGTATGTGATTCTCATCACAAGGTCTGTTCTCTCTTCCTGTGGTTGTTTGTCTGTTCTTATTAAACTTTCAGGTCAGCTTTCAGCCGAACAGTTGCAACTGCGGAGTACATCTGCTATGGCACCTTCGCCATGTATTGGAGTTTTGCCAAATAAGGCTGCACAAAGGGAGTGGGGAACAACACCTAGGTCATCTCGCATTTACGGGCAATATGGTCGGTAAACGTCTAAGGCTGGCTCGTGAGGTTCTCAGTGATGTTGGATTGGGACTAGTCTGGTAGCAATTGTAATTTCGATCTTGAGGCTTGCTACTAGACTGACTGTCTGTCTGGATTGTTGTGTACTTTCTATACCATTGTTGTGACATAACTCTGCTTATCTCTGTGAGCAAATGCTTTGAAATACTTTTTTCCCCAATCTACCACGAAGGAAACTACAGATTTGACAGCTGAGAGGAACAGTTGTTATGGTCTTTTTGATATTCTAACTCTCAATTCACTTCATACTCTTGGAGCATTTAGAAGCAGCCAATTGACAATACTCACAAAAAACACCATTGACTCGGAATGTTCCCTCGAGTACTAAATCTTTCCTTCGTTGGTCTGATCACAATCAGAATCTTTGTCATGAATAACCTTATTAAAACACTGACAATGATTACAATTGAGGTAGAACAAGAAACGAGGTCAAGACTCAAGCTAGTACTCACGTTGAACAAAACAAGGTACTTAAAACAGTAGCAGTAGTACTTATTTCTGCGCGTGCTTCATATTCATTACGTTCCGGCGGATCCCAACTGAAGCTCATTCTCTCATCCATTCCGTCATCTCCCACCTCCGAGTCCGTTGTTCTTGATATAATCACATACATTCCAGTGCCAGCAATGTTCTGAGTAGCCGACTCACCTGAAATTGGCCATCTCTGGACCAGGCTAACCCTCAATAATCCTCTGGCAAGTGTGACCCGATTCCACATTTTCTAGCTTCAAATATGGAGGTACAGGACAAGGGACTATGGTGTGATATCAAACTGGTCAGTTGTATGGCAGTCATGGAGTGTGAAGTATAATCCAATAGGCTTCATGAACCTTGTCGAGCCACTAGGGTGAGTTTCTTTGTGCTCTCCATTTTGAGTTCCGTGATAGGCTTATCTTAAGCTTTTTTCAGCGAGACAAGATGAATGCGAAATCAGCAATTGTACTATCTTCTGCACCCCCGACTGACACTATATTTCTTGTGCGCTACAGGACATTGGGGCTTGCTTGTTGACCGCAGAGACTGGGACATACTGTGTTTGTATGATTCTAACAAGAAGGGATTTCTCTGCTGGTAATGTGTTCAACTGAACGTGTTACTGGTTTCCTGCTCATATTCTAAGGACCGAAAGCAAAAGCAAAGCCAGGAATTGCAAGTGGATTGACTGGTACGGTGACAAATATATTGACTCTTAGTAAGGGTTCCAGCGCAAGAAAGGGCTGTTGGTAATTTTGGATTCGCAGGTGAGCTTTCAATTTTTGACATCTATTTCTCGATTTTTAAGCATCGTCGTCTTATCTTAATCTCTACAGGCCTATTTACCAAAGACCCTAAACCGAAAGGAGTCTATACAAGAATATCATTCACCGTTCATCTGAATAGTCAATTCTCAGACGTCTCAACCAGTAGCCTTTTGATGCATGCAGATGGGCACAGAACAGAACGATCTTTTTGGCAATAGAACACGTGAAATAAGGTTAAAAGTTGTTTTGTCAGTTATACTACTTCTCTTTGAATATTGGAGCTGATTTAAATGAGGACGGAGGACTCCAAGTCTATTGTTTTCTCTTTCATATCCTTGTTCTCTGTTTTTTTTTAAAAATACTTGAGTGTCATGTCTAGACCCTTTCTTCTTTTGTACTCCAATTTTTAATTTATGTTTAAATCTCTTTTTTCTCTTTTTTCCCGTGCATTGCTCATTCACTGTATATATATTATATATCAACTTCAGACATGTATCTATACGTTGTGAATTATCATTTTGCAATAAATATCTGCTGAACACTGCAGCTGTGTATTATATGAAGCATGCCTGAGGTGCCCTCAAGGTCCCTCAGGCATCTTAAGGCACCACAGGTTTTGTACTATAACCTGGGTTCCCTGAGCATCCTTGGCTCCTACAGCATCCTGAAAAATACCTACAGGGGTAAAATTTTATTCCATAAATCTGAGGCTGCTTAAGATTCAAGTGGTTTTCCAGATGTTTGTTGTTGGGACCAGTGTCTGCCATCTCCGCTTAAGCCTCCGCTCTGCTGCCTTGCTCCGCCGTCTTGCACTTCTGCTCTGTCACATTGTTGCTCCGCATCCCCGCTCTGTTCCGTCAGACCTCTTTGTGACAGTAACTGTGGCCAATGAAAAAACTGTCAGAAGCTGGTACCACAGTGCAGCGGTGGGCTGTCTTTTTTTCCAGTGGTTAGGATCGCTGATGGTTCAGTTTAGAAAGGTATTCTGAATTGGGATAGCGTATTCATACCAGTCAATGAAAACAAGACTCACTGGTATTCTGCCCATATCGACTTTCACCTCAGAAGAATTGACATATATGACAGTCTCAAGGAGAGATACACTGTCAATCAGAGGAAGCCTATGCTGCTGCAAAGGAATGCTCCCCTCATGATGGTATGTCTTGCTTTACATTGAACACCAAATCCAACCTGAGACATGAACGCTACATCTGGAAAAGTACTCTAAGCCCAGAGACATTATGGTCATCTGTAGGAGCCCAGGATTCTGGCCATATCCTAGGTGACTACAGGCTCCTTCAAGCGTCCCAGGTAACCCAGGTAGTCAGGGTAGCCCAGGGTATGGACCAAATCCTAGGCTGATTCATTGAGAGTAAACTTGTATTCTTTGGTGAAGCCTATGCTGTGGACTCTTTTTCCTGATGTACCAGATGCTAATGTGGCTGACTGAGGTCTTAAGCCGGATTCGCGGCAAAGATATTGATCTCAGCCGCAGTTCTGACTGTGATTGGGTGTATGATTCCCATTTCAAGGTTCAGTCAAGCTTCTCACATGATATATGTTATGATATATGTTAATTCAACTCAATCTTTGGGTCAGTTTTCAACCAAATAGCTGTGATTGTGGAGTGCACCTGCTGTGGCACCTTTGCCATGTGCTGGAATACCGTCAAATAACACTGGATCATGGTGTTGGGGAAGGCAAACTGGGTCATCTCGCATTTACACATAATATGGTTGGCAAACATCTGCAACTAGCTCGTGAAATGCTGGATGATATTGGGCTCGGAATAGTGTAGAAATTCTTTTGTATTTCTGTATTGCTTTCCACATATTATCTGTAATAGCAATTTGTATCACTGGGCGCTAATGTATCTGACCTTACACCATCACCACGAATGACCATCTTTTCCAATCACTCATGCCCAGCATACTACAACCATTGTCAAAGAGCTTTGTGTAACTGTACCACTTTTTAGATGAAGTCAAACAACTCGAGGTTCACACAACCTTTTCTAGGGTGTACCAACTTGGGATTGTCGAACTCATTTAGACGGGCTTCATGGGGCGGCAGGACAAGGAGGACACAAACGTAGATGTAAATTTGGATGTGGCCATCTTGTCTACTCTCACTATAGGCGGATTTTCATTTCAAACATGCGATGGTGAAGGCAAAGGCTGTTTCACATCTCATTTTCTATTTTTTTAATGCTTCTCACTGATAACTACTTGTAGTAACGGTCCCGTTGGTAATCCAGTCACTCTGGCCTCCTCCCGGGACCATGGGACAGAAACATGAAATTGGAACTAATCTCACCGGCTATGTTCATCCAAATGGACATATCAAGTGTACTTTTGACAATTTGAAGACATCTTCATCGTCTATTGTCATTGTCATCAGGACACGACTGCAGCGCAAAATTTGTACTTCAAATCATGAATGCAACTCCAGCCAACCATCTTCGCACAGTACATGATAAGGCTGAGTAGAACATGCACTGAGTAGACCTATAGGGTTGCGGATGGGTGTTCAGATGCGAGAGGGAAAGAGAACGAGCATGCTTATTACTATGGATACAAGCATTGTTGGGTGAGTAGAAGGATTTCTTTTCTTGTTTTTTTTTGCTGTTGGTCGATATCCTTTTGTGATATTTCGACGCTTTTTATCCTTCATACTTTGTTTTTTACCCTATACACACTGTCCCCCTCTCCAATACATTCTTTACACACGTCCACCTTCCATGTCTCTCCAATTGATGATATTTACATTCAGAAATCAATCGAAACAAAGCTTATTGAAGAAGGGGAATGGAAACAAATGCGCTGTTTTGCTTGTCCTGAACAATGAAAAAAGGTTCAGCCCTTCAGTGTTGTATCATTATCTACTCGCATTGTCAACAAGTCCAGGTTGTGGACAGAAGAACAAGCTGAGGAAAGATGACATATTGGAGTGACATGAAAATCTGATCCTATTGCTAACACCAAAAAGGATATCAAGGTTTGAAGGTGGGAAGAAGAAGTACGAGGATCATCCCTGTAACTTTGGACGCTACCTGACCAAACTGATGGTCATGTTGGCTTTTCTTACTCAGGTCCCTCCCATCCCATGCACCCCATGATAGCGGTTTGTGGAACATAAGTGTTGCTCACACACTCCATTATCTACGCTCCACACTGAAAACCATCGATGGAGGAAAGCGGTGAGTCGCTCTTGCTTTCTACACATTTATGAGCTGTCCATTATGCAGGTACTTCATCTACGGGTCAAAGCCCACCGCGAGCTTTTCTTTCCCATAAAACAACATTCTCCTCCTTACTACCGGAGATTTGGCGCCGTCCTCCCCCGCTCAGCAAGATTAGGAATCTGTCACAACTTCTGATGTTGTCATCAACGTTTCATCCAGTACTTTGACGTCGGTCTTGGAGCTCATGTAACAGATACATGGGACATTGGTGCTACTGATTCCTGATCAATCAAGCAATGATAGTACCTTGGCCCTAAATCAGAACGGGTGGTCCTACTCCGGTGGAAGCCCCTGAATTGTGGCTGGACAGGATACATGTGTATCATTGGTTGTTCACACCTTTTGCTGTCCGGTCATCAATCCAAGGGCAAGTGGAAGAGTCATGGGCGGCTGAACATACCTGTACACAGGTACGTGAAATTATCTTCTCCCTCTGTTTTGTATAACTTTTAAGCTGTTCCACTAGCGTTGTCCCCAATAACAGTCTGTCGTGTGTTTTCAACTGAGAATGAATGAAAATGACCTTGAAAACCTACCTGTAAATGGATATAATGACTAGTACCGAGCCGTGGACTTTTGAGACAGGACTGGGTGGTAGTGCAATGAGTGGTTTCCCATATGGAGATGTGTGTATTGTAACAGGACGCCGGACGGTAGGACAAGTTACATTTCTCTTATATTTGTATTCTTTTTTCTTTCTTTCTTTCCCCTTGACTCTATACTTATGTCCAGTTCTTCATCACGCGCCAAACGTGCTGCTGAACAAGTCAATTAAATATGTAGCCTCTGTACGCTTTCACTAGGCATCAGTCGCGCAGCAAACCTCCCATATTATATTACATAACATTATTAGTACCCTCGGCGCTTAAATTCTCATCACTCCCGAACCACCATAGGCATCATCATCACAAACCGGAACAGGTCGAGCAATGCGATTAGCCAGGGCAAGAATCGGAGCAGGGATTCTCATATTTTCTAACCCAGAGCTAATCGCGTTCTCCAAAAATATCATTCTCTCTCGCGCCTCATCTATCAAATTTGCCTTTTTTTTGCAGAATTAATTCCGTGAGTTGTGACTCTGTATCCATCTTCCTTCATCCCCTCCTTTCCCGTTTCTGTCTCCCAAATAGCCCGACCTGATTTGTATACGTCATTGTTGAGCTGAATTTGTTGCATGGTTAGTGGGCTGTAGGGCATCGGAGTGTGGTAGCAAGAAGGGTGGAGGAATTAGATACTCATTGGTTTCAAAAAGCAAAGGAATAGCTCCCATTATAATTGATTCAGGAATACTAACGGTGTACAGATTACTCTAGTTACCTGTCTCAATATATATATATATATATACGTCCGAATGAGCACTGTAGTGTCTCAATACTGGCCTTTCCTTTTGCTCCATTCTTCATGTCAACCCAGTCTCTCGCTGTACAGTGCTTCCTCTCTTGCCATCCTACCCTTCACCCATCAAAAACAATAACGATGATGTCTATGCTGACACTGGAGGGATCGGCCAAAAGTCAAGCATCCTCTATGCCCTCTCCTTTATCCTCTTCCTCCCAACCTCAGTATCCAATCTAGACCGCACATTGTCCGCCTCGTTTTTGTGGCTGGTTTTCACACGTCCACGTTCAAACTTCTGTATAGTGAAAAAACGTGAGCCTATGTACGCTGTCAGTCTTGTTATGGATGCATCCCTTCCCCTCCTTCCCCTCCCCCTCCCCCTCCTCTGTCTCCTTCTGCTAAATGGGACTAATATTATTTGCAAAATAGGCCATCCATTTCTCAAGTTAATCCAATAGTATTGCTTAACAATGAAAGCTACATCCTAATGTAGCCTGAAATATCTACGGCCGCCTCTCCATCTCTTCTTGTGCGCATTTCAAATACAAGAGTTGGTCATCTACACATTGCATCTATCAAGATACTTTCGAGATTCAAAGATCCAAACCTGGAGTGACACAACAAGAATGAACAGGGTCAAGCTCAGAATATAGACCTTCTGGCAGTTAAGAGATTGACCTTCTCCTCAGTGGTCAAAATACTGGATATATTGACGATCATTTGGTGGACAAAGCCACGAGTGATTATTGCGAATAGCGGACAGTTTCGAACATTACCCCAGAAATCGAACAAATATGTCTGTAAGAAGGACATTTTAGTCAAATAAACAAAAGATGGAAATAAAAATTTTTATTACCAAAGCTGGACGAGCGTCCTCTAGTCCAGCTTCCAAGAGCACCAATTGCTCATCCTTGTTGTTAGTCCGGTGTTGGTAGTCAGCATCAGAAAATGCGGATTGAACACGTTTTACTGCAATATAGAGGTCGGAAGCCTCCGCGTACGTAAAGTTGTTGGACGGGATGGCTGGCTCGTACAACTTGACCAGGGCCTGTGAATACGTAGTAGTCGGAAAGTTGTTTGTCAAGGATCTAGGAGACAGCAAAGTCTTCTTTAATGTCAGAAAGCAATAATCAGCTATGCCGGTTTTGGAATAGTCTGGATCCAGGAAGGCAGACGGTGGGCAAACACCCTTCAAAAGAGACGCTTGGCAGCTAGCAACAAGCTTGTTGCTCATATTGGCCATCAATGGCAGTTGCAGCCGTGGTGTCGAAGACTTTGGTGGCATGATGAAAGAAAGAAAGAGAGAAAGAACAAACTGGTTGAAAATTTTTAACCGGCATCCTTTTATTCAAAGACAGGCCGCCTGCGGCAGATTTAATATGAGTCAGCAATCAAACTTCTTTTGATCAAGAAAGAAACACAGACCAAGCGACTACAACAAAAGAGAAATAAGAAAAAGTATGCACTGTGGCGTGTCCAGATTTGAAAACTGGACTTAGGCGAAGTGGAACAAACTCTATTTAATCATTATTGATGGATTCCCGCTTTGATCAATGCCGACGTCGGCATAAAAGAGTTAAAAATGCTAAATATGTGAACTGGTCCTCATTGACTACACCGCAAACCACACCTGATGTTTGACTGAGCTCAAGGTGGGAGTATAACGACAATAAGAAATGAATGACAATAGTGCGTGACACGGGCCTCAAAACACCCCTCATTCCGAAAATCAATTGCCTATTGTTCTGATCCGCATGTTCTCATAACGTACATGAAGAACCTCAGTACAACCTTTGTTTGAATAGACTATATACCTTGAATTTCGGCTTGCAGGGATGTCTGTGCTGAGCTTTGAAGCTCCTCTGAGCAATACATATTTTGAGTATGGATATAGATGTTCAGACGTGTTCAAAAAAAGTAGAAAAAGTCATATATTACACGGAAAAAGCTACAGAATCTACTGAACGATGATATCTTTGCCAGTGCGACCAGATCCAGCATTATTCTCGGGCTCCCCCTCCTGATTATCATCTTGAAGTCACTAAAAGCAGCTCGTCATCAGCTTAATGGAATGAGAATGACAGAGCGCGAGAAGAGCCTACGAAAGAATTTCAGTCTCCTGTTTTGGGGGAGAAAGACCGTGACCAAAGAGCGAGCCCATTTGCTTATCCACCAAGGGCCAAAATTTGGCACTCTTGACGGTTGAGGCTTGTTCAGAGTTGACGACACCACGACGACACCACGCTAAGACATATATGAGAAGGGAACAGATGATTCAGAGTGTAGACTTACGATGACAGCCATGCGGTACATCAACGCCAACGAGATAGGTACATTGGACAATTTACCAACCAAGGCTTGGCAGAGGGCCCCGAGATTGCGTTCATCTTGCGGTAGCTGTGTCTGTGCCTTGTCTGTCGTCAAAAGAATCTGTGAGCAACAGAAGAACAATCAGCCTGAGGCAGCGCTGACAAAATGTACACTTCCAATTATATACATACCTGTTCCTTAATCTGGTTGCGGGCATTAACCAAGGCTTGACCAACCGATGATTGCAGCAGTGTGTTACCGGTGACATCATCCTTGCTTGGAAGCTCCCTGACCTTGCCGGAGCGAAGGGCGCTCTGATTAGGATAATTATTTTAAGTGTATTCTAATTTCGAAGTCGATATGATGAATCCACTTACCACAAGCAAACGGTCAGGGGCGCAGGAGATATAAAACCTTGCCATGGATGAAAGCATATACGCTCTGGAATATTTAACAATGATTTTCTGTGCAAAATAATGATCAGAAGGCCCTCGAATATTTGAAAGGGATCCACCAATGCACCTTTAAGTTATCTGAAACTGCCCAGCTCGTATCTTTCTCTTGAATGATTGAATCAAGCTTGGCTTGAGTGGAGAGAGAAAGCACATATTGCATTGACAGACGCTCTGCCAATGTTGGAGCCTCCAAAAACAACCGTTAAGCCTCATGTCATAAATGGAAGCTCAAGAACGGTGTGTCCACGCACCTGAAAATAAGCATTGAGCGACTCCTTTGCTTCATCTGTCAGTTGGACTGCCGCTTTCAATTTGTCGATAAATGCCGGGCTGACATCCATGCTGATAACATGAATATCTTCACTTCGGCGATTTGAACCAGTGTGACTTGTGGGTGATTGCGGGAGGTCTGACATTTCATCAAAGAAACTGCCACTTGATGGGGCTGGACTGTGATTCCGAGTCCCCACTGGCAAGCGGCCATTGGCGTTTCGTGGACTTTCATGCTGTTCCGGCTGGTGATATTCAAATTCTTGAAGCCGTTGTCTTTTGCGTGCCAGAAGCAATTTATCGAGGGCGGAAGTTTGACCCGGCGGCATGAAATTTTTTTGAAAGGGTGATGGAGTGAAGAGAAAAGAGATGAGCGAGTAATTGTTCAAAGTTGAACTTAACAAAAACGCGCCAAGTCACATCACGTGTACATTGAACCGTCTTCACTCCTGCACAAACATCACCAAAATCAATCCAAAATGCCACCAAAACGCATGATTTTGGCCCAGGTATTTCATTCTTAAACGAAACTTTATTTTGTAGCTTACAGATATTGAAAGATATCGAGCATATTGCAGCACAAGATACATATTGTTGCAAAATTTGTGCGGCCGTGAATTTTTTGGACGCACGTCCAATGAAACAAAAGTCTATTAAAGACCATCTCAACTCAGACAAGCACGCCGGTAATGTTTGAGCCAAAAATCTCAAAGATCAAGAAGAGATAGTACAACATCCGCTCTTCATCTTGATGAATTTGGTCCTGATGAAGATGATGGGCTTGAAGACGGGCTTGAATTAGGTGGGCTTGTTATTTTTTGATTTATATTTGCTCATTGTACTTACACTTATTTTCTCTGAGACGACGACTCGGAAGAATTCCAGATTAATTCTCAGGCCGGGAGCGGCAAAGTAGAGTACTTTCCTTATCCAAATAAAGTGGTATGTGCATTGCACCTTTGTAGTACAACTGTAGTAAATTTAATTTTATGGCAGGCTATGTTGCTTGACATTCTTGACAATCTCCCTCGCCTTCGTTTGTCCAGTCACTCCCTAAAATTGGTGATTTGGATGCTCAAGGAACTCGGAATCACTGGTGTTCCTTCATTCAACAAATTCCGCTCTATGCAAAAAGCACTTCAGAATGATTATGGAGTAAAACCTGCCGCTCACACATCGGACTTCAAGAATTACTTTTACTCAATTGACCCCCGCGACGTCGTTGCTCAGGTATTCCAGATTTATATTACTGCTCGCTGGAACTCATTCCGTGTCTGTCTCTCTCAGGATTTCGCAAATCCACATATTGCACCTCATATTAACCTCTATCCTGAACGTACTGAAGGTCCTCGGAGTGAAAGCTGGCAGTTTGATCGATGGACTCAGGAGTTCTCACCTGCACAACTGACTCCAATGATGACTCGAGGCCTGAGGCAATTTTGGATTGAGGAAGTTTCGCAGCTGAATGATGGTTCATATGTTATACCATGCAACTGGATTTACGTTACAGCTGCAGATGGAGCGAAAATACTATCTTCCGATTGCTCAGATGTTCAGGTTACAGCCGTAAGTCCCAATTCTTGTACCATACTTTGATGTAGCTTCTCCTCAGCAAGTTTTTTATAGCACGGCTGGACCATTCTCAATTCACAGCGCACTGTGCCTTCGAGCCTATTCCGATACAACTTTGATGATATTATTGCTAGAATCGGTGATAAAATTCCTTGGCAGCCAACTACAGTACAAGTACCGGAGATGCCCAATCCTCTTCGAGATATTGCAGATGGTGACAACTTGTACGTTGTCATGGTGCCTCTCTGGTGCAACGATGTTTCCGGGAATAAGTCAAAACAATATAACAAGCACATTAATATCTATTCCGTGAATGGATTGGTGCCAGGTCAGCTACTTCAACAAGAATATTTCATCAATTTCATTTCGACCTCACCAAACGCGACTCCATTGGAGCAATTCAAGACTCTACGTGATCAATTCAAGTAAGATTCTATAGCCTCTATAGTATAGCGTTCTTCTAATATGTTACCATTCAATTTTAAGAGAGACAGAACAAAATCCTGTCCGATGTTACAATGCTCATACAAGCCGAATGTGTCGAGCAATCCTCCGTGTTCCTTATCTTCCGGCAGACAATCCTGCTCAGTCAGAGGAGGCATCACACATCGGTGGAAACTCAAACTGTCCTTGCAGGAAATGTAAAGTCGGGGGCGGACATGAGATTTCTGAGTCGCCAGATGGTTACCACTCATTTTTTTGCAATACAGTAAGTGATGTCACTTATAATATTATTTTCGATTTTTACGAAGTATTTTTTTTTGATCCAATGGTTTTCAGGAGTCGCTTCGTCGTTCAGCAGTAGAAATCAAGGCCGAGCTTACTGCTCAGCTTACTGCTGCAATGACTGGTGTGGAATCGGCCGTCAGTAAGATGCAGACTGCATCCGGAACAAAAGATAAAATTACGCAGTTCTGGATCAACGAGTTGATTGTCAAGGCACAAAAACTTAAAGAGTCTTCCACCCTCTCCCAAGATAAAATTGTCGAGCAGCTGCAAACATGGCTCAACGAACAACCAGGCGAGAAGATGAATCCACTTCTTGATCTTGCAGGTGCGTATCAATTCCCCAACATTTCTTTTGGCAGGTGCGGTGAGCTACGGCGGTTTAGGTTTGGATCCCTCTCAGGATACACCCGTCGAAATTCTCCATACCATTCTACTGGGAATTGTCAAATATATATGGCACATGTCAAATACGGCACTCTCCGAAAAAGAGCTTGAGCTGTTGGCGGTCCGCATGCAGTCCACCGACACTGATGGCCTACATGTTCCGCCTCTCCGAGCAGCATATATGGTACAATATCGGAACAATCTCATTGGAAAAACTCTTATGCAAATCCTTCCATTTCACATTCATAACTTCACAAAACTCAGTGAGCTCCATTTCAAGCTTATTTGCTCCGTTGGAGCTCTCGGCGCATTACTGTGGGTTTCTGAAATCAAGGAACTTGACCAATATCTTGTAAGTTTCATATTCCGACTTCAGCTTGGACCAGGACTTGATCTATATCCAGGCTGACTTGGAGGTCCTTGTTGGCAATGTTCTTGATTCTTTTGCCGATATTGATCCTGCAAAAATTCTTGTCAAAATTAAAATCCACCTTTTGACGCACTTGAAGAGTGACATATGTCGGTTTGGTCCCCTCATCCGATACTCCACTGAAGTATTCAAGGCATACGACGCCGTGTTCCAACTTTGCTCCATTTACAGCAATCACCAAGCTCCGAGTTGTGACATATCATTCCAGTTTGCTGGAATGGGACGTGTTAAGCACATCCTCAGTGGCGGCTTTTTTGTATCAAAAGATGCGCAAGGAATATCAAGATGGATTCAGGCGGCACCGGCTGTTCAAAATGTCTTACTTAAAACACCCATCATTCAGCGACACTTAGGGTGGGTTCCAGCGACCAAAATACAGGCTGGTATGATGTTGTATCTTATATATTGGCACCAAAGCTCACATGCATATTCAAGGTAAAATTTCATTCAAATCATTGAAGAAAGCATTGAAGATCAACTGGGAAAAGTTGGAGGCATTGAAAGCACTGGCAGAGGTCCCACCCAAAGCAATGAACTGGTTGAGGGGAGATTCACCAACGGTGGTATCAGTTACGGGCGACTCTTGTACAATTGGGTCGTGGGTTTGCGCTCGGGATTCAAAGGTAAGCAAATAACATGATCCGAATTCAGCTTCTCGGCGTCTCGTGAACTTAAGCATATTAATTCAGGGAGGATTAGTGTTTGGCCGAGTTGTAGAAATACTACTCCAGCAGGGGTCATCTAGTAATGGAATCATTACTGTCGAGCGGTTCGAGCTTGGAGCAGATGTGCACGATGATTTTCAGTGCCCAATTTTGCGCCGGCCTGGGGTAAATGAATTAATTGCAATAAAACCAAAGGTAAGTTCCCATCAAGATCCCCAGTTCTTGTCCCTCTGACGCTTACTATGCTTAAGAGCATTCAGTTTTGCTTTTCCGCCCAGCATGACTGCCGCTTAGCTGGATGTCAACCAACTTGCCAGGTGCCGGTGATTCAAGAGCGCCACATTATGGAGCGCTTCCAGTCACTTTTACAACATGCCGATGATGACAATTTCATTATCAACATGTTTGCCCTGCATAATTCATCAATCCTCCGAGAAGTCTTACCACGCGAGCTCTGGAAACCTATTCCCCTATACGCCAATCGGCGTAGCAGGCATATTGAGATAGCGGATCTACTTGGTACAACACAGGCTCAAAAACGAGCACAGACACAAGAAAAAGCTCGTGCAACTCGAGAACGGAAAAAGGTTGCTAGTGCTTCTGTAACATGCACCGAGGAACTGCAGACTGAGGAGGTAGAGGCAGAGAGTAGTAATCGGTGTAAACAAAAGAGATAAACCTGAGTAGGACACAATCTATCTTATACTTACAACAGAGTAGAACATAAAAATAATGTCAACACGAAGCTGAATAGAATACCAGCGCCCTCCTCAATAATAGGAATCTGTAAGTCTATCAAGTTGATATTGTTTGGCCACGGACCTAATGATCTGGTCACGCTGATGCGAATATTTCGCGTTCATCAGTAGAATCGTTCAAAGTACTGAATTCCAAAGTAGGAATATGTACTAGAGAGCTGAGACCAGCCCAAGTTGTCAGCTAACAAGCTAGACTGCTATGCATGCGGTATACCGAAGTTGGATCATGTATCTGACTGGTATCACTAAAGGTCATAAGAGTGATCCATGCTCGTCTAACTAAAGACGGCTCATAGGAACTTGGCCCCCACTCTTACGAGTTGGTAGACCCACCTTATATCCACCAAGGACCTTTTAACGAGCTAGCACCTTGCTTCGTACCAAGGGCATGATGACTTAATGCAACACCGATGAACGGAACTTACTCCAGTGGTTTCGTATTGGCCTATGGATGCAGTCGTAATTTATGCGAACATGATAATAACCTGTTAACTCGGACAAGAGTTATACAGTATACGCCTATATGATGCTTTACTATGGAGAGTCTTGACTACGAGCTAGACTACTCAAATAATAAACAATCTCGCACTAGAGGTTGAGACGAACACTTGGAAGGAGTCAGACACAAGTCAGACTACCGTTCCGGAACTCGATGATTTTGAAACACTTAGATCGGAATAGATCTACCCGGATGCTGGATAAAGTGGAGTGCCGAATGGATATTTGAAGTTCAACCGACGATCGGAAGACTTGGATAAAAGATTGGAACGAGTTAGCCTTGCGATCGGTCCGCCCCATATGCTCATCCGACAATTACCAATCGAACTATCGGACAAAATATAGCTAGTCCCTACGTTGGAGGCTTCGGAAGAATAGGTTTAGGAAGTTCCCGAGTATTTCAGGAGATTCGAGGCGTTTCATCATTTTCTGGGATCTTGGACCTTTACCGAATATTTGTTATTTCTTTTCACATATATACCTTACCTTAGCTAGTTAGACAATAGATAACACCCCGCGGACGAATTCACACCTTTTCCCGAGACTTGTATCTCACCCCATATATCCGAGCATAAGTCCCCGTGTGGCACTCAAAACCTATACCAGAGAATAAGTCCCTGTGAGGCACTCGAAACTATATACCAGAGATAAGTCCCTGTGAGGCACTCGAATCGCTCAGTTCTACCGGAGTGGGTGTCTGAGACGTGCGAAACAGAGAGAAAACTCCTGTGTAGCCATCTTATTCCGAAGAGGATAAAGATAGATAAGTTAGACACGGTCAATTGCCCTAGCTCCCGTTGTCCTTGTCGAAAGAAGTTCTATAAACGAGCCCAGGAAAGGTTGTGGTGAACTATCCTGTGTATATACCAAAGAAATAAGCCTAGCCTAGCTTCGAGGTCAATTGCCCTAGCTCCCTCGTTCTAGTTTGATTGAAATACGCCTCGTTGGGTCGATTGCCCTAGCTCCCCTTCGTTGTAAAACACCCCATCTATAAAATCCATACAAGGTCGATTGCCCTAGCTCCCTTGCTCCTGGTACTAGTTAGACACGGTCGATTGCCCTAGCTCCCGTTGTCCCTAGTGTTTGAGAAAGAAGTTTGAAGTACATACGAGGTCGATTGCCCTAGCTCCTTCGTCACTGTTGTAATAACATATAGTCTAGCTCAAGACGGTCGATTGCCCTAGCTCCCGTTCTCACTAGCACCAAAGAAAGAAGTCAGCCCACATCTATAAAACTATAAAACATAAAACGCAGTTGAGCCCTAGCTCCTGTAAAAGAAATATAAAAAGCTAAAGAACCCGCGGAACCTTTGACAACGCACCCTCGCACCCTTTATAAATATTTGATACGGCGGTACCATACGAACAAGTCTAACTAAGATTAGTCTTTGTTTTGTTTTGGTTGTGGTTTAGTGTAGATCACGCACACTGCGCATTAACGCGTCAACTTGTACTTTATTGTTTGACCATAATTTGTTGCCCAAGCTGGTTAGCGGTGTAGTACAGAATAACACGAGAGAAGTAGATGAACATCAGTGTTGCACTGTAATGAAGGCCGGAGAATGACTACGTGAACCTTAACAAACTAGACTATGACCGAGGATGGTCTAGATCTTTAGTTTGGGGGAGATGATGCAAATATTTCTCGTTCATCAGTAGAATTGTTCAAAGTACTGAATTCCAAAGTAGGAATATGTACTAGAGAGCTGAGACCAGCCCAAGTTGTCAGCTAACAAGCTAGACTGCTATGCATGCGGATTACCGAAGTTGGATCATGTATCTGACTGGTATCACTAAGGTCATAAGAGTGATCCATGCTCATCTAACTAAAGACAGCTTATAGGAACTTGGCCCCCACTCTTACGAGTTGGTAGACCCACCTTATATCCACCAAGGACCTTCTAACGGGCTAGCCTCTTGCTTCGCACTAAGGGAATGATGACTTATTGCAACACCAATGAACAGAACTTACTCCAGTGGTTTTGTATTGGCCTATGGATTTAGTTGCATTTTATGCAAACATGATAATAAACCTGTCTAACTCAGACAAGAGTTATACAGTATACGCCTATATGATGCTATGCTATGGAGAGTCTTGACTACAAGTTAGACTACTCAAATGATAAACGACCTCGCACTAGAGGTTGAGACAAACACTTGGAAGGAGTCAGAAAGAAAGTCAGGCTACCGTCCCGGAACTCGATTATTTTGAAACATTTAGATCAGAATAGATCTACCCGGATACTGGATAAAGTGGAGTGCCGAGTGGTTATTGGAAGTTCAGCCGACAATTGGAAGACTTGGATAAAGATTGGAAAGAGTTAGCCTTGCGACCGATCCGCGCCATATGCTCATCCGACAATTACCAATCAAACTATCAGACAAAATACAGTTAGTCCATACGTTGGAGGTTCTGGAAGAATCAGTTTTAGGAAGTTTCCGAGTATTTCAGGAGATTCAAGGTGTTTCATCATTTTCTGGGATTTTGGACCTTTATCAAATATTTGTTATTTCCCTTCGCATATATACCTTATCTTAGATAGTTAGAGGACAGACAACACCCTGCGGACAAATTCACACTTCTTCCCAAGACTTGTATCTCATCCCATATATCAGCATAAGTCCCCGTGTGGCACTCAAAAACCTATACCAGAGAATAAGTCCCTGTGAGGCACTCATAATGCTCAGTTCTACCGGAGTGGGTGTCTGAGACGTGCGAAACAGAGAGAAAACTCCTGTGTAGCCATCTTATTCCAAAGAGGATAAGATAGAGAAGTCAGACGCGGTTGATTGCCCTAGCTCCCATTGTCCTTGTCGAAAGAAGTTCTATAACAAGCCCAGGAAAGGTTGTGGTGAACTATCCTGTGTATATAACCAAAGAATAAACCTAGCCTAGCTTTGAGGTCAATTGCCCTAGCTCCCCATTGTTAAAGCACCCCATCAATAAAATCCATACAAGGTTGATTGCCCTAGCTCCCGTTGTCCTAGTGTTTGATAAAGAAGATTGAAGTACATACGAGGTCGATTGCCGTCACTGTTATAATAACATATAGTCTAGCTCATGACGGTCGATTGCCCTAGCTCCCGTTCTCACTAGCACACAAGAAAGAAGTCAGCCCACATCTATAAAAACTATAAACATAAAACGCAGTCGAGCCCTAGCTCCTGTAAAAAGAAATATAAAAAGCTAAGAACCCACGGAACCTTTGACAACGCACCCTCGCACCCTTTTTAAATATTTGATACGGCGGTACCAGGACCCATGACATTTCACCCAAAGGTTGAATCAAAAGTTCGGACAAATTTCCAAAATTTCTGCAAAATGTCACCGCGAAAGTCCGGACAAATTTCAGATTAGATGACGCGAGATAAGGTTAATAGTTCGGACGCTGTATTGTTCAACAAAAGTGGTCAGATCCGGATTCGGACAGGCCGCCGGCATGGCAAAACTCCACCAGTACCAAGGCCACAAATTCATTGTTCGTGCATTAGGTAGAGTAGCTTGCATCGATAAAATCTCTCAAACAATAAGGGAATCTGGCGAGACTCGAGTGTCACTATTACTTGCCATTATACATTTTACTTTACTAAGTACAACGCGAACTTTTACCTCCTAGACTAAACTTCGCTCCTCCTCTGCTTCACAATGATCACCGATATTGACAAGCTGGTGCTCACGCCTACACGCCCGAAGCTTCAAGTATTGGCAACCTATCGTACCTTTCTGTTCAGACATATGAACATTCCGGAAGGCGTAGGCTGTTTAATACAGTTCACCAGAAGTACGCAACAGTACTCGGGGTAGGATTGCGAAGGTTTGAACATATTCCTTCAGGCACCTTTTTAGCACTGGTGCAACAAAATGACATTAAAGAGATTCAAACGGGTATACAAGTTTCAGATGTGGCATGGAAGTCATTCCAGAATCTGAAGGACCAGAAGGAGAAGCTTATACACGCAGTAAAAGAGCTTCTTTCTGTACGAGGGAAGAAGGTCGTTGAAGAAGAGGAAAACGACATTGATCATTAGTTTTTAGCATCGGTATCGGTTCGAAAACATGATTGGATAGCAAATTTAGAGTAATTGAGGCAAAATATGTCGAATTGAGGTCAGTTCGAACATTCGGACAAATTGGGCTCCTTTGAGCGGTCAGTGCAAGAATTCGGACAGGATTTTGGGCGCCGGAAAAAAAAAAAGTTCGGACAGTTTGACCCAAATTCGGACATTTTCCGATTCAACCTCTGGGTGAAATGTCATGGGTCCTGCGGTACCATACAAACAAGTCTAACTGAGATTTAGTCTTTGTTTTGTTTTGGTTGTGGTTTAGTGTAAATCACGCACACTGCACATTACCGAGCTCAAGCTTTTTCTCCTTGAAAAATCAAAGACCGGATATATCTTTGCAAAAGATATTGTCAACTTTGTAGCAAACCCAGAAATACAAAAGAAGCTCTCACCGTCTGGAAAGCCGGTCAAAATCACTTTGCGTACAGCACAGAGATGGCTAAAGAAGCTTGACTGGCATTATGGCAAGAAAAAAAAGGGAATGTACATTGATGGGCATGAGAGAGAGGATGTTGTTCAATACCAAAAGGCATTTGTGGAAAGATGGAAGGAATATCAGAGAAGAATGGTCACCTATGACAACGATGGGAATCCATCTTATTCCCGCGGTTTTCCTGTGCCTCAAGGTCCTCGCTCCAAGCTCGTGCTTGTGACTCATGATGAGTCCACTTTCTATGCCCATGATTGCCGCAAGTCGGTATGGAGCCAGCAAAGCCAGGGGCCAGCACCAGAGAGGCAGGGTGAAGGATCTTTGTTGATGGTTTTGGCTTTTTTGACGCCAGAGTGGGGACTGTTGAAGGATGAAGATGAGTGTGTTTCAAAATTGTATTGCTGTCAATAGATTGATGAAATATATTTCTTTCAGTGAAGCTTGACTTTTCTTTGAGGCTGGAAAGAACCGGGATGGATAGTTTGGTGGTGATAATCTCCTAAAAGAGGTGGATAAAGCAATTGACATTTTTGAAAACAAGACACACGGCATGATGACTGGGCTTTTTATGTTTGACAACGCACCCAATCATCAGAAGCGTGCTTCCAATGCTCTTTCTGCTCGCAAGATGCCCAAATTCCCTAATCAAGGCTGGACCCATCTTCCTGGCAGTCCAAAAATGCGAGACGCAAGCTTCGCCAATGGTTCAGCACAGCCACTTTATTTCCCTGACAACCATCCGACAATGCCTGGCTGGTTTAAAGGAACACAGCAAATTCTTGCAGAGCGGGGACTCTATCCTGCAGAGGGTCTTTGTGCTGCATGTGTAAGCAAATGCCAAGATGATGCAACAGATTGCTGCTGTCGCCGAATACTTTTTTTACAGCCCGGTTTTGTAGCACAAAAGTCGGATCTGCAGGAGCTTGTAGAGTCCCAAGGACACTTGTGCAATTTCTACCCAAAGTATCACTGTGAACTCAAGAAATGTATTGGGGAGCAGCAAAATACAGATATCGAAACCTGCAAAAGTCGGACAACATGGATCAGATGAAAGAAAATGTTTGAGAGTCATTGGATGTAGTACTGTTAAGCCTAGTCCAACAAAGTGTCAGATCCGAAGGGATCCGATTGGGAAGTGCTAAGTCTGATCGGAGGTGACAGTAACAACGGAGTGTTGTCACTAGGACTAACTCGTTGAAGACGAGGAGCCGAGCCGAGTCGGACGCAACGAGGTGCGTTGAGTGTTTTCCTTCTCTGCACAAGTAAGAATAACAAATAGAACCAGCTAAGTTGATTTTAGACTTGGAAACCTACTACGTAGTTTACAAGTCTTTATATACTACAGATCCGGGCCGTGTACGGAATCATCATAATGGAACTATAACCCATAATGGCACTATAACCATAATAAGGAAAACTTGTGAAAGTGAAGTATCAGTGAATCAAAGATGTAGGTGATTGAATGATTGTGAATATGTAGTGGAAGCATTGTTAAGATGGTAATGAAAGAATAGTTACCGGGTCCAAGAGCGGGTCCGAGCGGGTCCGTGTGCATAGCTATAACAAGTACCCAATCTTCAAATACTTTGGTAAGTTTTCTATGTGTGATCTATGCACCTGTGACTCATTTATGCATTAGCTATGCCAACCGCTCCGCTCGCTTCATCCACGCATATGGAGAAGGACTTGATGGTGCTCAGGCAGCTTGGGCAAACCGCCGATATCACGGGCATTGTACTTTACCACAAGATATGCTTCAGGCGGCACAAAAAGCTCTTCCGTGGATTATACAAATATACTACATAATATATCTACCTTTGGCGTGTCCTCAGATGGGTGAGCCCTTGAAAAAACTTTCAACTTTTTCAACCTCGTAGATTTTGCGCATGCCGTAATGTCACGTGCTTGATTAAGTAAAGGTGCTAGTTCCTGGTTACGTCTACCTTCGCTGGCGTCCGTTTTAACAGTTAGACGTTGACATCCATATATCTGATAGTAGCTTGCTTTGAGAGCTAACTTAAGTCCATATAATTCTTGTCATGCTTGAGAAAATCTGGCTTCTCTTTCATTTAGAGTCAACGATCCAAAATAATTAAAGTATTTCTTCTTGGGATCGTTTGGATCTAACTGGTATAAGTATCAACCAACCGCCTTATAGGATGTATCCACCAAGATGTTAACATCCCAATTATAATTAATAGGCCATAGAGCAGGTGCTTTACGTATGCCATCTTTTAGTAGGTCTACCGCTTTTTTACCATCCCTTTCTTTGGTCAGATATTTGAACATAGCTTCAGGATCAAGAGCCAGGTCATTGATGTCGATATAATCTCCTTGCATCAATATACCTTTAGGCATCTCAGGAATCTCAGTTTCTTCACTGTCTCCAAGGATGGCTACGTAGGCAGACTTCCCTTGTTTTGGTTGAACTCTCCGATTCTTAAGTTTTTGCTCTAAGATTGTTTTGACCATAGTCAAAATACCTAACATCTCTTGAACTGTAAGTTCAATAGTACCATCAAATATCTTCAAGGCAACATCTTCAGCTAGACCATCTTTGAATAACTTGCTCCTTATCTGGTAGCTCGGTAGCTTCTTTGGATTAAGAGCGGTCAAATCTTTGTGAGTGAGAAGGCTTTCTTTTCCCCTATCTGGGTTCAAAATATTGCCTCTATCATCTTTCTCTAGTTGTTGAGGACAGAAGGTAATAGGCCAAACATCATCAAAAGGTCTCCGTGCAGGAGCAGGGGTGGATCTTATATCCCCATTACTTCTACTATTGGTTTTCTCCGTAGGAGTATCCGGTCTAACTTCTTCTACTAGTCCATCATCAGATTCTGTATTTGTACTTCTTGTATGCCTGAAGTTCCGTGATGCTACTCTGTCCTGTTTAGGTTTTGGAGGCACTAAAACACCATCAAACGTGACTTTCTTCTTAGGTATTGTTTTTGGTAATCCAGACTGAGTTAGGACACCCTTATATTTGGTATTTTGGTAATTTCTGCTATATCAATCCTCCGGTGTCTGCGCAGGCGCTCCAAAATAGGCTGAAGGAAGATAGCCCATCTTAGAGCTAGACTCCTTCATTGGAATTAGCAGTTTTTTATATTGCCAGAGTGATCGGGGAGTCTTGATTTCTCAATACCCTGATTATTGTATTGCTGATTACTTAGAATCAAAGTGTCTGTCACAGATTTCCCTTTACTCTAGATAATCATCTATGACTAAATCACTTACTCATCACTGCACTGTCATCATCTTTTAATCTTATCTTTCATCTTATCAATACTTGTCATCTTATCTATTCCTCAATACATTACTGTATGTAGCTTAGATCCTTTTATTCCCCTTCTAGTTAGTAGCTGTGCTATGTTTCCTTTTGGTTAGCACAGTGCCACTGTCACTGTGCCTTATCTGGTTCCTGTATCTTAGCCACTTTCCCTTTTGGTTAGTTTGGTGGCACTGTGCCTTGCACTAGTACCTTAGACTAGTGGCTGTTGCCTGTTCCTGTACCTGTGCCACAGGACCAGAGTTAAGTATTAGAGGTCTTGCACAGTATCTGGGGTCCTGGTAGAATAGATTCCTGGATGTATTTAAGTAGCTGAGTCTGTGGCTAAAGTCCCCAGACTTAAGAACATTCTTGCTTTGCTCCAAAGACTTATCCTTACTACATCCTTGATTGATCATATTCCCCAAACCTCTGCAACACATCAGGTGAGTATTGAGATTTGTAATAGTTTCTTAAGTCTTGCTTCTTTGCTGCTTGCTGTTCAAGGACAGTGAGTAGAGCCTTTGTTTACAGGTGTGCAGTCAGTCTGCTTGTTTGGGCTCTGGGGGACTCTTGGACACTGTTGCTGAAAGGGGCAGTTGTTCCACTGGATAATGGTGTACTTCCTACTCTGTGGGGGGTGTGGCTACTTTTCTAAGTTTCCACCTTGGCATCTTGTCCTTTACTTGCTGGACCACAGGCGTAAGTGGCATGCTGCTGTGACTTTTGTTACAACAGGGCTTGATGCATGTATCCCTGCTAAAGGAGCATGTTTTCTATCATGTATCTGACTCTTAGGAGTTAGTGACAATGGGCTAGCCTTGGGCAGAGTGGATAGTGTGTAATACACTTCCTGCTTGCTGTGTTAGGTCACACAGAGATCCCCCATCCCTTCAAGACATCAAGACTTGCACACCAACATTGGTTTTTTCCTTTCCTCCATGTACTTTGTCTGCTGAAAAGGGACACTGTGCTGATGCCATTTTTATTTTGCCAGACTTATCATGGTTGCCAACAAATCCAACAAATCCACTGCTTCACCTTACATCCTTGCCTTAGACAAGTCTACCTATAGATATGTCAAGCTCCCTTGGATGATCAAGAAACAGTTCAGAAAGCTGGAGCAACACCTCGCCCTAAACAGCCTATCCTTTATCCCAAAGCCCAGCACCCTGGTCTCTCTCCTGCTGACAATCTTAGAATTTTAGCAGAAAGGAGGAGTAACCATAGCAACCTTCAGCTCCTTGATTGCCTTTGGACTGAAAGGGCTCGCCTTATCCACAGGATTGAACATCCTTCCATTCCACTCACACCACTTCCTCTTTATGAACGCTTATCTTCACCATCTCCTGTCCACATTCCTCCTCCTATTCCTTCCACTCTCCACTTTCACCGCTCTAAGATCCTGAAAAGGACTCAAGAATTTGAAAGTATGCTCCTGGCCACTGTCATTCACTTGGAGCCTATCTTTGAGAGGCTGAAGGATGAAGACTTACTCCAGGACTCTGGACAATCAGTCAGAGTGTCTGAAACAGTCAGGGATAATTTATGGAGGTGGTATGATAGATTACAGGATCTGAGTGATGATCTGAAGAACTTGGGAAGATTGTTCACCAATGCAGAGTGGAGAAACTTAAGAGGGGCTTTGAAAAGAATTGGGAAGGTTAGCTTTGAGAAAGTTGACTCTAGGCTACAAGAAATTTGTTTGGAATTGGCACAGTTAAATATCACATTACCATAGATAGTCTTTGGTACAATGGCAATATTTAATCTTTTTCTTTCTCACTTTAAATTTGTGTTGTTTAAGTTACATATCATTGACTTGGACATCAACAGAAAAAATGTCTTCTTTCAACTATGAAAACTATGAACCTTTGATTCAAATGGAAGATGTTCAGAACTGGGACACTAAAGTAACCAACAATGTTAATATGGAGGCCATTGGGTTCACTACTCATGAACAAGTGAATCAATTTGGTCTTCTCTTCAGAAATGCCCATGAGACCACCATAGAGACAGTCAAAAATTATGTTACAATCATATGGGAGAGTCTACAGAACATATGAATGAGGCCTTTGATGTTATCTACAAAAGCCATGTAGCATTGAAAGAGAAAGTTAAAAATCTACGTCAAATCATTGAGACACAGGCTGAACTTCTGAAAGCCTATAAATCTCAGATTGACAAACTTCCTGCTGATGCTGGCTCTGGATCACTTAGAGGACTCAAAGTACCTGAGCCTCCTACCTTCTCTGGAACAGACAATAAAATGTCCTTAGAAGATTGGGTAAATCAGGTTGCACTGTTTTGTTCCTCAGCAGGGATTTTTACAGATCATCAAAAGATTGTCACAGCCCTCACAAGGCTACGATCTCCTGCTACAACCTATATGAGGAAATACTTTGATAACAACCGATTAGGCAAGGACTTAGGTTCTTGGGAACATTTCATTGAAGAGTTGAATGCCATTTATGGCAGAAGAGACAGTGAAGAAGGAGCAAGAAGAGATTAGTTTGCTTTGGACCAACAAAGAGTTAGCCAATAAGGACTTTATCAAATATGCTGAACAATATAGAACACTGGCACGCCTTGTTGAATATGAGGATAAAATCCACATTAATAAACTCAAGGCTGTTATTTCTAAAGAAATGCGATTGTTATGTTTGAAGTATCAGGAAAACTTTCTACAGATTGGGAACAGTACCTAGAATTACTTCTAGCAGCATATAAGGCCTTACATCCAGAAAAGGTCAAAAGTACCATCTTTGGCAATAACCACGGCAAAAGTAATACTGGCACAACAGACCCAAATGCAATGGAGATAGATGCAGCAAAAAAAGACTAAGGGTAAACACACAGAACAGGTTAATTCCCAGGAGACAAAAAATAAGTACTGTCAAATCTGTCATGGGAAAGGCTTCAAACTTAAATCCAAGAGTCACAATACTGTAGACTGCTGGGATAAACCTGGGAATGAAAGTAAAAAACCTGCACCCAGAATGTCTTCATCATCTTCTGCACCTGGGCACAGTTACAAAGGAGGACAGTCTGCAAAAGGAGGGAAACAATCCTTCAAAGCACGGCTGATGGAACTGTTTGATGAGTTTGATAATGAGCCAGCACCCCAGCTGCAGCTCTTAATGTCAACTCTGCGAGTATCCCCAAAATTGTTAAACCTTCACTTGCCGCAAAGGAAGTGACTGCATCAGTCAATGAAGTGCAGGCTAAAAAAGCGGGACCTTCTAGACCCAGATGGGCTAAAAGTCAACAAATCGAAGTGGATTTTCCCAAAGGACTGTAGAGAAGACCGCCTGCAATCTACAGTCAGGGAGTAGTATACCTATCAGCACTGATAATAGTAAATCAGATAGAGTAGTACTGGAATCTTGTGTAAATAATATTGCTCGCAACAAGAAATTCTCTTTTAGAGTTCCAGAAGAGTTTTGATAAAGTCTATTGAAATTGAATCCCACGGATGCGTCGGCACCGGAAGGGGCTTCAGTAATCCGTAAGGTCTATGTCTTTGAGATTTGTTCCTACCACATGTTGTACAGGATCAATATACGCGGCTACCGCTTGGCCGCCAGTTTGGATCTTCCTTAGCCGACGGTGCATATGAGCCATTTGTGATCACTGCCGCCTCTTACTTTGTTTTTCCTTTGCTTTGATCTCAGCAGTGCAAATTTGGAGTAAGTTCAACCCATAGAAAGTACGTATAAAAGCTAATGCTGTGATCCAACTCTTTGTTTCCCCCCCTCCTGCTGTCAAACCATGGGCTCCGGCAGAGACCCAATTGATGAAACCTTGATCGTTCAAGGGCGACGCCGTACCAAACCATCCAACCAGCTTCCACAGGAGATAGGCCGTGTTCCTCAAAGCACTGCTGGTGAGTACAATCTTCTGGATAGTATATCAATTAACTGCTTATTATATCTAACTCGTGCAGCTGCTGATCCACCACAGACTAATTTGAACAATCTACCTGATGCCGACAAACTTGATTTTTATGATTCCGAAAACAACGAAGTACCACTCCCTAAAAGTCATTAAGTCTAATTTTCATTCTTTAACATGATACACAATGGAGGAGCAAGCAAACGCAAGACTCTGAACTCCTTTTTTGAGCCACGTAAACGCGGCAAGGCGAGAACAACTTATTTTAGTTCTCACAATCATGATACCTTACATTTTTTTCCAGACCATACCCGCCGACACTCATGCTCATACTGAGGACAATGATGTTGCTCAGCAGGAGGGAGACAAGGACAATGATGAACATGAAGAAGCAGAAGACAAAGATGAAGCAGAGGAATCAGATACGGAGGCGCCGGAAATAAACTCGGAGGAAGCTTGGTACTGGGAACTGGCGCAAAAGTCTGGATTCAAGGTGACCTTATGCATGTGTGATATAGTAACTAGGAAACTGACTTCAAAAATAGGCCTTTTTGCGGATCCAGAACAAAGCTACCAAGGATCTTTGTTTAGTTTCAACCAAAACCACCAGGTTTGTTGATGGAACAGAAACACCTGGATATTATTGTAATTTTTGCCTGTATGTGCCATCTGCTTCTTGTAGTTTTATAAATGACTAAAAATTCTTCTCTATCAGTGAGGCCAAGTCAAAAAAGGACTCATTCTTCACCGGCAATGTCACATCACACAGAAATTGTATAACAAGGTTCATACTCAAATCTACATTCTAGCCTCTGAATTAAAACTCACTAGAAATCATTATGAAAAATATCTTGAGGTCTGTGAAGATGCCAACGTTGGGCCTAAAGCTAAGCCGCCGACTGGAAAAAAAGCTCTCGTCAGCGGGTGAGCTGTACACGCTTCTCACCCACTTACTCATGTTGTGCTCAATTCTACATTCAGTCAAGCCAGTATTACAGATTTTACAGCAAAACAGAAGCCTCAAACACCGTTCAGTAGATCTGGCCTAGCTGAGTTTATCATGGAATACATCATCGACAGTGATGTGGTGAGATTTTTCTTCTTTTTCTGGTGTATCCTAATAATTTTCCGCAAAGGCCATCCGCACAGTGGATCACAACTCCCTTCGTTGGCTTCTTCTTTATTTACGTCCGGGCCTTTGCGAAAGTAATATTCTACACCGAACAGCCCTGACAAAAACAATTTAAGAGAAACACGCGCGTCTTCATGAGATTGATAAAGAAATTATCCAGGCATGTGATACGTACATTTTGTCTTCATTCATACTATAGGCTCATCATCTGCTCTAGGGAATAACTTCGCGTATCTCACTTGTGTTTGATGGATGGTCTCGTTGTTGTCACAAGAGCTATAACTCTCTTGTCATCTTTTGGATCCATTCTCCTCCAGACAAGCCAACTGAATGGATGCCCAGAAATATGCTTGTTGCCTTTGATTGAATGAAGGGCCGTCACACAGGCAGTGTGAAGGGCCGTCACACAGGCAGTGGTGTTGGTAAGCTTCTAGTGGAAGAAATTCGTCGATATGGGTTTGAGGAATATGTACGTAACCGGTCTATTCATGAATTTTGGTTTGCTGATATTTATTTGTCCAGCTCGGATGGACAACAAGCGACAATGTTACGGTCAACAATGCAACTGTTTGATATATCTGCAAAGAGTTTGACCCTTACTCCATTTTGCTGAATCCCAAGGAACGGCGTAGCCGGTCGGTCTTCATACTTTGCATGTATTTTTTAATATGCTAATATTCTATAGATGCATGGAACATACTCTTCATCTTGCCGCCCATCACTTTGCT
>JAACJN010000315.1:0-50881 GCA_013368555.1 Collybiopsis confluens
GCTCCATCTGAATCACGCGGCAGTCCAGTTTTGGACTTTTTTTGGGTATAAAGATGCATACTTATTCGATTTACAGTTTTTCTCGGATTTGATTATGCCAACAGCTATATAGGGAAGGCAACAGCTAGAAGTCGGACTGGTTATACTCCAGACCCACTTTTCAGCATCCGAAGGCCGGGACTCGGACGCTCACGCCGTGTCAGGTACAGTCAGTGATTATAACTTTACAACGCCTGGCCGTTATCAGTTCATTTACAGAATTTCGAAAATTGGTGCCATCAGTCTATCGTATATAATGAGGACGTTACAGGGTGGACTACTTCTTCAGTGATCCAGCTGGAATTCATGGTGCACTTTTAGATACATGTAGATGTACTGATATTACTATGCCAGTACAATTCTTTGTAAACGGTACTAGGGCTTTTTGAGCACCGGGCACTCGCTGGAGCAGGACATATCAGTCATGTGTTGTTATTTAAACAAAATAGTCCTGAGATTTTGAGGTCCGAGAGCTTAGGATCCAGGACGGATCTAGTTCAGGTGCCCAATCTCATTGATGATCCGTAACAAATGTGTCATCGGACTTTCTTCAGATTTGATCTCATTTGTCACGAAAAAGCGTGATATAGCTCCTTATAAGGAGATGGCTGGAGCTACAGGACAGGATGAATCCTTCATTTCATTCTGGACTCGTAACGGAGCGGAAGGAGAGAACACCCATGAAACAAACTAAACTATATATGGAAAATATTACTGTACTTGAGGAAATCCAAGGATAACCCTTCATTTTATTCCGGACTCGAGGAGGGGCCGGAGACGTAACTTACAATTACTTCATTTGATGCCACTGGGATGCTGTCTGGATGGAAGTCAGGTGCAGCCATGAATCTAATTGAACTGAGAAGGAAGTCAGGTATCATGGTTTGACTAATTTCCTCTCGAAGTTGCTTTCGCATGTTGAGTCTGCAGAATTGCTCCAGAGATATCGATGGTATGTAGCTGCGGAACTCACAACTCAAGGAATGATATAACGTGGACTTTGGGCCGTAACGACTGTCAGATTGCTATAAGAATCGGAAAATTATGGCTCTTACGTCTTATCATCACGAAAAACATTGCCAGAAAGAGAAGCCCTTTCCCTGCAACAACATACTGCAAATATGAAGCAGCGTCTGAGTTATGATATGTTTTGATAATATGTGCTAAACACTTACCAAAACCAGGAGGGTCACCGCAGCTAGACTGATCAATCTTTGAGTTTATATGGGCACATCCTAGCTTCACATTCTAGTTTCAATTGACGAATTACCTGGTCAGAATCCCCGTGCTGACAAAGTAGTATATCAAGAATGATAATACACCATCCGTTCTATATACATTTCAGAGAGTAATCGGTCACTAAGAATTATGAAACGATATGTTGAACAACTGGAACAAACCTTTTGATTCCGGTGATACTCTGATGAAGAAGAGATACCATGACTACAGCAATCACTGTATCTATCGAAGCGGAGCATCCCTGTACTATGCAAACAACCCACTGAACATTGGGAAGAATGAGTTTGCATGTTAATCAAAGATCGAAAGTGTTTCAGTAGAGACTTTACACACCTTCATGTTGGCGAGGTCCAGAAGGGATTTCATCTTCACACTGGAATATAATAGCAGAAAGCGGACACAGAAATATTAGTGCTAGTGACAGTGTTAGTAGCCAGAAAATATACATTTCTACAATAAACACTGTCAGTGGAAGAATGGTCGAGTCAGTTTGCTTGCGGTAACCAGCATGTAGATGTACATACTGAGCCCCACCCCTATGTAGTGGGAGAGTGCGGTTGTTCTCTTTGTCAGTGCATTCCCGATACAACTTAGCTGTTCATCGTACCAAGGCCTAAGAGTGCAAGGGCGGCAGCCATGCACTGAAGGTTTGTTAATAATCAGATAACTTGGATACGATTGTGAAGACTGCACACATAAACAAATTTCTCATGTTTTTGATTGAGGAATGTTTCTTTTGACACTAGTATGCAAGAATTATATAAACAAGATGAAACCCTCCAGCTAAACAACTCACGAGTGCACATTCGGATTAGATACGACCTAAAATGGGCATATATTGTGAATCATAAGCTCATAGGAAGACTGGCTCGCTGCAGCTGCTCGCACCATTGCACTATCCACAACAGCACGACTTGAATGGGCACCAAGCCCTGCCAAATATCATAATTGACCTCGGAGTCCGAATCTTCTCCGTGTAATTTTCCTGAGGCTTACCTTTACACTCCTGCATTACGAGCCAGACAATCAACAATCTTCTCATTCAAGATCAGCGCAATGAAGTCGGACATACCAAACCACTTTCTCGGTGAATAGCACTGTAGGGTGGCCCATTTTTAATACCAGGTAGTAATATGCTGCATGAATTGAGAGCGCGAAATAGAGACAATCCAAGCAACTAGTAAATAGCATAATGGATGAGGGAGGGGTTTGTTTGTCTAATGTTGGACTTGTGTTAGACTCACCAAATAAATGCAACCTGGCACATACAAAGAATATCTATCAGCTCTCAGAAAGGTAAGGGTCAAGGAATCAATATACCAGTGACTTGAGTTGTATGGAGTCATTTTTGTAGGTTTGAAAGTACCGATAACTTTCGATTAATACAACCCCAAACAATCTGCTTGAGATGTCGGAACTGCATTGAATTGATAAAAATATAGACATACACAGACCCAAAAGTAAACCCTAAAAGCAAGGCAGCGAAGGATTCTTGAATAGCAGATGTTTCAATCATAGGCTCTCCAACTGGTAGTGACAGTGGCAGGAAAAAAAATAGTCTATGGCAATCACAGTCCATTGGATTTATAAGGGTCATTTCATATTAAGTGCAGTGCTGTAGCAGTGATCCGTTCTTCAAGGGCATCAGTAAAACAGGTTGGCTCTGTCCAGCACTGTCCAGCGCTGGACAGCAAAGTGCTAGCCAATGAATTTATTTTTTTGCCGATTGAATGGACTCGCTTGCGGACTGAATGGAAAACTGAATGCCCAAAATCCAGGCTTTACTGATGGGGTTCGGTGATCACATCTGTGAATCCAACAAGTTGTAATTGACGGTTCTAAGTTTTTGGACAAAAATGTTTGTATTGCCAGCCCAATTCTCTGGTAAGTTTTATGATAGGTCAAACTTCATGCAATGATCAGACCATAGGCCAGGACTCGAAGTTTAGTATTTTCATTTTACTGGTTTGAGGCAATGATCATGGTTAGCCACGAACCAATTGTTATACCACGTCGCAATGTTAGTGTGCTAAATTCCTATATATCTTTTACGACCAGGGTCATAGCCGGAATCCAGATATAGCCGGAATCCAGATACACCCGTCAACTGACCAGTGACCACAGATCAATATGAAGGTTGACACGGGACGCAACAGCCTGAGCCTTTAACAGTAATTGAACGCATGATGACCAATTTGTTGTAAACGGGTGATTTTAGACAAAGTACCATTGGGATAATCTTTGTCAAACTTATTGAACAGTAATTGACGCATGAGCTCTGTAGGTAGCATAGTATGGTAAAGCAAATGGTGGGTGCTAAATATGATGATGATGGAGAAATCCTGTAATTCTTTTACAGCACATGCATAGGTGATCAGCATATTTGAATGGTGATCAGCATATTTGAATGACGTTTATACCAACTTATGGGAAAACTATTCTTGTAATAGCCTGAGTCCTGAGTCCTGAGTCCTTAGTGAATGAGTACGAGGTACCAAACCACCAAAAACAGTGGGTAACATATTCTGTGCACAAATGTAATGGTTGAGCATGGGATATCAGTAGCTTCAGTTTTCACGGGTCCCTTTTCTGGGTTTCAAAGTATCAATGAATTTTGAGCAACAAAGCCCCAAAACATTCACCGGAGATATCAGCATTGACTGATCTTTCATCTATCAGATCTTGATGAACAAAGATGTATACAGACCCAACAGTAAACCCCAAAAACAAGGCAGTGAAAGGCTATACAAAAAATCTTTCCACCTTACTCTCGTTCGGCATTTTCTAGTGGTGGTGACAAAGGCAGCACTTAAAGCATGCTGCATTCTCGAGGTGCTCTATCTTCTAATTGGAATTGATCTGTCCAGACTTCGAGTGTCTACTAGGGAGAAGGTTGAAACTGGCGCAGCTGAAAGAAACCAGTGAACTGGGACAGATCAAACACCTTCAAAAATCGCCACAAATAAATTCGTGCCTCGAACTAGTCAGATCGCGTTCTTTTATAAATTCTGATATGTACGCTCAACGATTCTTTCTCGAATTTTCCGATTCTTAGAGTCATCTCAATATCAAAGCAAATGATGTCGAACTGCTCGAAATAGCACAGGATGGAAAAACCTTCCATGTCCGGACTAGTTCATGCGTTTCATCTGAATCTTCTCCAGAGCCGGAATAAACTTGTTTCTATTGATAGACTGTTCCATCAGGCTTTTTTCCGTGCGATATTCCAACTTAATTCACATCTCTGGTACCAAAGTACTGTTTGGCTATGAGGTTCTGCCACTTCGCACACTTCACTTGGCTGTATGAGTCTGGCACTGTAGCCTCAATGGTTCCTAACATAGAGAAAGCTTACAAAAGAAATATTTAGAATGCCTAAAAGAAAGATTTCTCACTTGCCGCAGTCGAAGACACTGGTTTATTGCACCGTTTTAAAGGACTTCTTACACATGAGATAAGTAAGTCATCATCAGAATCATATACTACTGCACAGAGATCAGTGTGTCAAATATATATCACGCCTACATAAGTACACCGCAAACCTCAGAACGTAGTAGAAGTTCTCGTATACCTATAATGTCTACGTAAGTACACCACAAACTATAGGTATGGTCAATAAAAGAATAAATAGGGAGATTATGAGAATGCACGTACCCTCAGTCCCTTCGTAACTGAGGAGATATATATGTTAATCGGAAGGCGGAAAAATAGAAAAGGGTAAAAGGATAAATGGTAGGATAAAAAGTTTAACCTATTTCACACCCGTCATCGGTATGGAGTGCTGCGGAAGTATAGCTGCTTGAAACCTCAGGACGGCCTAGTGAATGATCACGTGTCTGGTGCGCGTAGATAATACTACGCGCCCGTGTCGGTCTTGACACAGTGACTGTACTATAGCCTAAACACGTGGATACAGGATTACTTTTCCATGAAAATGTAATGTATCTCTGTTAGTGTTGACGAATGGAAAATATACCATTGAGTCATACCTTCTTCCTCTTCCCCATTCCATTTTTCCTCATCCAGTACCTCAAACCTGCTCTTCATCGGCTCTACAAGTATTTCAACTTCATTTTCGTATCCTGGACCAAGAGATTTTGCGTATTCATCCATTTCAGAGTGAAAGCCCCGAGCAGTCTGCCATTCTTGAAGAGCGGAATAGATATAGGACGATGCAGTGTGTCCTAGAAACCCATTAGAGTTTACATTCGGATAAGGTAGGCCCAATGTTTTCCACTGATCCTTTGGGATGGGTGTTTTTCCATTGTTATCGCATGACCAGTAATAACTTTCCTCTTGAGCCCACGCGGCTAAAGTTTCCTCGGAATATTCTACATTTGCCGGAATGTTATGGATAAAAAGAAACACAGGAACGGGGATTGGGAGAATTCATCTATGCACACAGAATCCGGTATTGTTTTCTCTTCAAAGAAAAAATATACCACTGGGTACGGAAGGACTAATGCCAAAGAAGATCAACTGACCATCAAGTATTCCGAGGTGCACGCACTGAAAAGCTCGTCTCGATCATGCATTGGAATATTGAGGTGGTCAAATACTCGAGACAATTGGGAGAGCCATATCATCCAAGAGGTTTGATCAAGAGGTATAACACCTGGGCTGTTCAGATAAATAACGGCTTGCCCCCTGCCCGTGTAATGCGCTCCCCGAAAATCGACTCTAATAATTCAGATTGAGCGAGGGGTCAAAAAAGGAAATGTCCAGGGTCCTACGGACCGTGTAAGCTTCCCTTCCATATCTTGAGCAATGCACTCTTCACTGTACCACCTGAAGCGTATTGTTGATGCAGGTAATCTCACAAGCGGTTGCGGATTCCTTGATCCTGCATAAACGGTGTCGAAGCGAAACTTCCGCCTGCTCTCTCCTTCGGACTCATTGGGGTATATCCAGTATTGTTTTGCGAGGCCCATTGCAACATTCAGGACCAGATTATCGAGTAGGTGGAATCCAAACTGGTAGAGATGAGCAAAAGATTTTGCTGAAGATGTCTGTTTGATGACGTTCAAATTCGGAGATAGTTGAATTTTTTTGTTGCCCCATTTTTGAAAACCGGGCATGAGGTAGTTTGTATAATCATTGCTCCAGTCATGCTTGAGCATTGGACCATCGCATAGACAATTTCGGTGTGTATCAAACCAAACATTGAATACCGATTCCTGCCAAGCAATTAGTAAAGACCGGGAGCCGCACAGGTGTTACACTCGCCCGAAACAAACCAACGTAGAGCGACATCCAGAAATCCGGCCCATTAAATAAAACGTATCCCGCTGGAAGGAGCTCTAAAAAGCATCAAAAATCAAGTTAGAGAGAGTATTTGCCGCGGTCACTTACCACTGTGGAAGAGTAAGGCAGGGACAGTTGATTTATTGATACCAAACAATTGCCAGGTATTGGGCGACAAGCTAGATAAAATCATGTGTTCCGAGTGGTTTTACAAATAGCACAAAACTGACGAAACCGACTTTGAATGAGCATATTGTAGAAAGTCTTGTTTCCATTTCTGCAGAATTTAATCACACGAGTCACTGCGATGCGCTGGTGGTGCCAAAAGATCGAAGCTTACAGTGTGTGCCCCAGGACCATGATACGTGAACATGGTCCATTTAGTTTTCGTACCATGAATAAGGGCTGTATGGTAATGCCGCGAGGCCGTTACGACCCACTCCCCGTTGCCTCGATGTTCACTCCAGATATCTCTCCCTAGCTCTCTAATCGCACGTATATGTCCTCTTTTTATGTAGTCGTACTGCCGTAATAGATGAATACGTGAGGGCAAAGTAGCATAGATAAACGCACTTCATCTTCGTCGCCGTCGTCTTCCTTAGTATCATGTGCTTGCTCAAAAGAATAGTATATATTGTTAGTGATAATCTGATCTCTTCCAATGGTATTGATTGTCGCTTGATCTTGAATGGTAACTCGCGAAGAATGCGAAAAGGACTCCACGTTTCTACTTGCGCCGCGATCTTCCGAACGTGCTGGCTCTACGGGAGGGACCATGGTGAGGGTCAGCAGTTAAGCTGCGAACGTGGGAAAGATGCTGTCCAAAATGGAGTGTCCTGTCCTTTCAATATCGTAATCGGACTTTGGAGGAATAAGTATAGGCTGTGTGGAGGCGAGGGAACGAACGTATTTTCGATAAGAAGACAGTTTTGTTCCAATTCCAATGAACATGCTAAGTCGAGTCTGCATAGACTTCGAGTCCCAAGTGTTCTCGTTCACAGGTTCCTTTTGAGATCCCGCAGTGCCGGGTGCCGCAGTCAGAGGACTCAGACGGGTCGAAAAAGATGCTGGTCGTCTTGAGTCAAAAGTGCAACGATTGACCCTTGATCGAGGATGACTCATTATACGGATGACTCACTATACGGATGACTATCCAGAGACTTTCGTGCTTCCACCATCCCGGCGAACTCTCCTCGGCTTGTTCTATTCCTCGACATGGCTCCGACATCTGAAGGATCACGGATGTTTGTAGACTAAGCATCATCCCTTTGTTGAGCTGCGAAACCAATTCTCGTTCACAGACGACGCCAGTTTCCGGTCATGGGCTAAAGCTTTCGTGTTTTAATTTTTTTTGAGCTCTTATGTATCATCAATGACCCTCAGGCACTCTATCGTCAAACCGTCCGCACTTTCAGACAAAGCTTTCCGACTGGCACTGTATTCACAGATGACTCTGAGTGATGGTCGCTGCCGACAAATTCTGCTGAAAAACGTCCACTGGATGTGGGGATGGAAGGAGGCGGCACTGGAACGTAAACGGTGCAGAGGGACGTCGTAACAGAATGGGAAATGTCGAAGAAAGTAAGTAAGAGAGTTGTAGAGCATGCAGAAGAACGTGGAAAAGCTACAGGTAAACCCGAAGAACGTCATAGAGAACATACGGGGGTCGAACAAGAGCGTTGTGGCGGTTCTACAAAGGAATCAGAAGAGTTTAGTCACGGAGTCAGACAGCGTAACGCAGTCGAGATTATTGGGAGGGGCTACCGAGTATGCCGCCCAGACCTAGCACCGTGACACTTGACCAAGAGGTTCCCGTCTTTGACTATCCAAATGACGAAGAATGGGTTACTCTTATCAGGAAATAGACGCGGAAATTGAATCCCGAACATGGTCGATCCGATACGAGTAACTCCTTATCTTGTCTGTCAGCGGTAGCACCTCCGAATCTCGCGTTGTACAAGCGTCTTGTCTCCTTCAGAGCCTGAGTTTGTCCGTTTTACTGTTGCAGGATATGGCTGCGTTCACTAACTAAATAATCCAGCTTCCAATACGGCTGATCAAGGACTCGGAAGCCTCTCTGAAAAAAAGTTTAATCAGAGATCCCACAAAGGAGCAAGCTGGTCTAGTTCTGCTAGCATGTCAACTCCTACCTCTGCCAAAAATGCGGAATTCGAACGTCCAACACGCCTCTGAAATGCAAAAAACGAATATCAAAAGAATAACTGTATTTTTTCTTCTGAGGTGTTCCTTCCACTTTACTCCAGTCAAACTCTGTCACGACATCTTCATCAAAAAAAACCCCGACGGGCTACAAACAACGACAGGGACGACGATGAAAGCGATGATAAAAATTTTGTGGATACGGGTGATTCTGAGTGCGACAACAACGAGGGCGGTATGCAGTACGCAGACGCAAAAAACATTGAAACGGGCTTTTGAGCAGTACGTTTTAACTTTTCGGTCGAATAATATCTTTTTCCCCGTCTCTGGCCCTGTGTACGCATTCCCTTTGAATCTTGTCAATGCCAATGATTCCTTCCCCATCTCACCGACTTTTTTTATACAGACGGATATTGAGGCCACAGCTGGTCCAGATCTACTTCCCAACCCGAGATCGGTTGGAGGATATCAATGTCACGGTCAAAGTATCATTTCGAGGGGCACTCAATGGGACGCATAGGTTTCGAATCTTCAATGCTGCAGTTAAGATAAATTTATATATATCTAGCCTTAACTATTAACGTTAAGGTGCGGCGCGGCTCAGTGATATCTTTGAAGGAAAGGGCATTAATGTAAGTCGATGTTGGATCAATGGCAGGATGTGTTTCCTTTTATTTACATAAAATGGGCACTGAAGTACTGACAGTCTGTTACTCTTATGAAGGAAGGAGGATCAAAAAATTGTCAAAAACATAAGCAGCTAAAAAGGCCAATTTGGACGTGATCGGAACTTGAATCTCAAAACGTCCGAGTACCCCGGAACCCTTCACTTATGTACCGAACCCGTAATAATTCGCATAAGATAGCTAGCCCGGAGCCGTAGCCGGGTCTGAGATCTGATAAGTACCAGTGCACACTGCCATCCGTTACAACGAATTGATCTTAGCCGTTGACGGGGTCTAAAGAACTGAGTCTAGTACCCTCTCTCATGATCTACAATGTGCACCAGTGTGCCCGCGAAAACATCGGAAGTTTTTGTTATATCAGGGCATCAACTTGAAGGCTGTCACGTTCTCTAGTAGCTGGTGATGTGAGTACGCCGAGCGGCGAGTACTACTCCCTTCTATACCACTTTCAACCATGAACGTCTTGCCAAGCAAGACCGTCCTGCCACTGTTTACATTCCTCCCATTTAAAGATAGTCATCAAGACAGGTAAGTAAAGCGGTTTCTCCAGGGTCCGTGAGTCGGAAATCTATACTGAGGGAACAAACTTCCGAGTCCGATGGAAAAACAAACTTGGTTACTGGCGCTGTCATGGGAGTTCCATGTGTAAGTAAGTATCCGATGTTCCGAGCTAACTAGTTCTCCATCCTGCTCCAATCTGACCGTCTAATTGGCGCTAGTGTTTCCAAAACTGGACGCGGCGAAAGGTATAGTTACTTAGCTAGTCGTCATTCTGCCCATGATGAGTATTTGTGTTCAAAAGCATCAAACTCACTTCTTTTGTCACGGTAGCAGATTTACTCAAAACTCGAGGCTGGGCGAATCAAGATCATTTGACTCTTTACATCAAGTTGCTCCGCACTGGCATCGTAACTTACGAAAGATGTACGGACACGATCAACGAGCTTGAACGTTTTTATCATAGACGATCAGCTACGTTGATGCCAAGCAAAATCCGACTCGGATTCCATCGCCTCTTTTCGTTTGCATGACGTGCGGTAGCGAAGTAGAATTTTCAAGGTTTCAATAGTCAGATATTCCTCCCTTAGTACGGCCATAACGTGGCAAAATGTCATCTGACCCGGGAGATACTTAAGGTGAATCGGGCTAGTTCTCAACTAACCTCCCGGTCAGTCATGAATAATGACTTCCCACTTTCAACGGTATGCTTGCTTATGTTGCCTGGTTTCGTTTCCTTCTATATTCACTAATATAAAATCCCTATCCATAACACCATAGGTTAGATTTGTCGGACTATGGGTCAGTATCAGACACGCTGTTCAATATTCATGTTCCTGACTGAAAATAATCGTTCCGATTTAGATAGAAACATTGTTTTACGGTATGTCAAAGAAGACTTGGATGATCTCGAAAGGTCATAGATGTCCGGATGCTTACAGTTCTGCTTAGGCATGTACTCTGTCCTCTTTGGCCACTGCATTTACATCCTCCGCCACAATACACTCTCGGCCAAAGTCAACAGACCACTCTTTGTATCGGCCATTGTTATGTTTGTGCTGGCGACCGGCCTCATAATCACAGACTTTGCCCGTGGATATGCTGCGTTTATTTTCCATGGCGGCACACTTGAAGGACCGACAGATTATTTTGAGCAATTCTGGATCTGGAGTAATCTCCTAAGGGAGTTTCTATATGTTGCCATATTGTACTACCCTCTGCTTAAACAATTACCTCAAGAAAATACTAACAATGTCATTCAAGATTCGCGGCAGATGCTATCTTGGTGGGTATCTTTATTTTAATCTCATTTTGAGTTTTTCTTCTGACAAGCAGTAGATCTATCGACTTTTCGTTGTCTGGGGCTTCAAAAAATATGTCGTTGTTGGACCCATTATCCTTCTGATAGCTGAAGTCGGTGAGCAGTTCTCGCTAGGTGCGAGTCGGACCAAGTCCACTAAACACATTCATTTTGTGACAGTCTTTGCTTCGCTATCTGTTTGGGGGGAGAGTATAAGTGATCCAGGAGCTACCATCCAGAGCTTCAACATCTATACTTGGGCAATGGTCTCGTTCTCTATCAGCTGTGTTACCAATATTGTTGTAACTGCTCTTATTGGTGCGTAGTATTAGAGTCTTTTATCCTTAGCAACCAGAAACTAATTGTGTTGAATAAGCTGCGCGCATTTGGTGGTACAGTCACCGAGCATCACGATTCCTTGGTGAACCCCACAAGCAGAAATACTATCAGGCCATTATAATAATGTAAGCTTTTGAGTGGCATTCCCCATAGATACGATACTTGCAGGCTGATGAAATTCGTTGAAAGTATTGAATCTGGGTCAATATCCGGACTTACAATGTTCCTGATATTGATATTTTATCGTACGACGTTGACCAGCGCGGTATGCAACCTTAATGAGAACCTTTCTCAAAATGGACGATCATTTCTAACAAGAAAATCACGATTATAGGATTTTATCTACTTTCCTGCATGTCAAGTTTTGGTATGATCCTCTTTCAGTTGAGGGTTTTGTCTGAAGCCTAACCAAAAAATAGGGAATTGTCCCAACATTGATAATTGTCCGTGTCGGTCTCGGGGTCTCAATGCAGGACTCAACCCAGAGCAGCACTGTGACGAGTTTGAGGTTCCCAAATAATAGTCGCAGCGGGAATAGCAACTATCATCAAGGGACTGACAGTCAACCTAATGCCACTGACGCCACAATTACAATGACCACTCACAAAGTTGGGAGAAATTATAACAGTGACACGCTATCAGAGGATGGTATCGAAATTGGGCATTCTTCGAGAAGCCGGGATAAATCATTTGCCACGTCCGCGGGACGGTACGATCCTGTTTGATCCTGTTTAATTGTTGTTCAATGATCGTTGGGTTAGAACTTAGGTAAAATCCTATTTATTCTCGTACCATCTGGATTCTGAATGCAACATTTCCATGAGTAGTTGCGTTTCGTGGTTGAGGAAGATTATGATCGAGCCAGAAAGGGAGGAAAAGCAAAGTAGTAAAGGGAGGGAGGGAGGTCGAGGAAGATAGGTAGTACGTACCCATGATTACTAGCCTTGAGTGCCTGGAAAATTGATTCGAGGGCGAAGCGAGGCCGCAGGCGGGGACCATGTCCATGAGTCTCTGTGAGGGATTATGAATGAGTGATGGGTCACGGTAAGCGTACGCATTCGCCGAGACAAATAGAAAAAGCAAAAGCTTGGAAAGTGACGCGAGGAGAGGTTTCGAGAGGGTGTAATACTTCTAGTCACTAACCTGCACTATGTGTGTTGAAGGGCCGTGCTAGAGGTCACTGGTAAGCTTGAATAGGTAGCTGAGTCACGGTGACGATAAGTGTTAAGTAACTTGCATAAGTTTATCGGGGAATGAAGTGTCATCCATTATGCATTCAAGCCATCTAGTATTCGGGAAAGTACCCCGGTGAATCTTCAATCAGGGGCATAACGTAGTATTAGGTCCTGGATGGGATGCGTGTCAGTTAACGTAGTTTTGGGTGGTGGTGGTAGTGCATGAATGATGACAGAACGACTAGGGATAGATAGTCCTGCAAGCCCAAGGCAGAGAGGAAGAGAGAATAAGGGAAGAAGAGAGGAAGAGAGCACGAGAGGAAAAGAGGGCCCAGGAGAGGTGGTGCCGGATAGACGATAGAACAACTATCCTCCGTGCTTTGCTTTGCTTTGTTCTTGATACACTCTGTAAAGCAATGAAAGGAAATAACTTGAATACATTCGATATGCCCTAAGTACGGACGCTATGACAGTATGGACTTACTTTCCAATTTTCGTTGGCCATCGTACCACATCACGCACGTATGGATAGCCTGCGTTAGAAGTGAGTAAGCTTGAAGAACCCATCGAGTGCGACAGGTTTATCAGATTGGTTGCATCTTTCGGGTCTCGGCCGAAATTTGGTCACTCGGTAGAAGAAGGGTTTTCGAGACGTTGAGCTAATGCGATTCCGGGAGAAGGTACATGGCAAAAATAGGAGCTACGAGCCAGTCCGGGGTTACTACCATGGTGCCGAGTAATTGAATATCCAGCTTGCGCCAGAGGGTAAATCAGTAATTAATTGCAGGTATAATCGTTTTTATGTAAAGCGACACGACTTGACGGGTATAATTCTGGATTCCGGTTTGCGGATTTTTGTCAGTCTGCACCGAGGTTCGGCCGAGTTGCGGGAGAGGATCTATCGAGTTTTCAGAGTTGGAGACGTTGTTGGCCCTATTTCGTACGATTTTTCGTTGGTCGGTTGGGATCCGCGGTGGGATGCGAGCGGGGGAGAAGAGGCCCGGGAAATAGCAGTACGAGGAAGAAGGGTTACATAGCTATAAGCTGTGTTTCCCAAAGGCGGTTCGTGTCATGTTGCGGACTCGAAAAGGAAATTATTTTTCTGTTGGCGGATTTAGACTTGACAGACAGATTGTACGGGTATCGCATGAGACAGCAACCACGTCATGTAGTACAGCTTATGATTCCGATGTGTAGAGGGGGGAGGGGATATAGCGGATTCCGATGAAGGCTTTGGAGGAGAGGAGAGGGGAGAGTACCAGCGGCGGATCGGCACAGGGATTCGCCGGAAAACAGGCTTTGGAGAGTACCAGCGGCGGGTCGGCACACGAATCGGCACAAGGATCGCCGGAAAACACAGCGTCAAACGTGCCTTACGTAATCCACACTTGCTTCCTCCTCGTCCGGCATTTTTTTTCTCATTCCGCTTCAGTGCTTCTCCCTCTGTCCCTTCTACACACACACAAAACACCAGCGCTGGCTGGGAAAAGGCCGTTTACCAGTAAAGGACAGGATCGGAGAAGGGGCGGCAAAATCATCGCCTTATTTTAGTCAGGAATTGTTGACGTTTATAGGGGAATTGGGCTTTGAGCGAAAGGACTGACGTTCGTCTTGGAGCAAGGTTAAGAAAGGTGAGGCACTTGAAACCTGATGGCTGGTGTCTGTCTTACCCAGTCACGTTAGTCTCCTTCCTCCCCAACAATTTCTACGCACATGCCCTCTCTTTTTGGTCGTTCATCTTCAAAGGGCACCTTGACCCACCCACAGCCGACTCCCTCTCTTGCCGCGGCTCTCCAGACCGATGAAACCCGGCAATTTGTTGATACCCTTGTCCCACCTGCACCCACCCCTACTATCACCTCCAATTCTTCCTCTTCTCCTTACGGCCACCTGTCTCCTTACCCGACCCTCATTCTAGGCCTAGCAGATCTCAGGCACCTCGTATCCCTAGTAACTACCCACCTCGACGTCGAAACACCCTTCGTGTTCAACAGCGACGCTCTCGACTTGAACGCTGGCCGTGTCAAAAGAGTAATAGACCAATACGTCCTCAGTCTTACCCCTCTCAATCGACGGCGCGATGCCGCTGGCGGTTTCGTGTCTTCCTTTAATTTCGATGAAGAGGCCAGGTTCGCTGGGAGTCATGAATTAGCCATGCTGTTGAGGTGGGGGATGGCCAGGGTTGTCCGAATCGAAACATCATTTTCCCCTTCCTCTATCTCAAATACCACCACTCCCCCGCTTTCACCACCACCACCACCACCACCGCCACAAAAAGAAACCCTCACACACGGTCTCATTCCTTACCTCGCGTATCTAAACTGGGCTAAACAAGAACATATTCAAGGATACCCCCCGACCCATTTCTCTTCTCTCCTAGCTACCCAATCATCCTATACCACATATGAAACATACACGAACGAGACGGGCCAATTGGCTCAGAGCAGGTTGTCAAACATAGGGCAGTTGTTCCGGGTGTTTTGAAAGATACCCTCGTCGAGCTGTTCGGGATGTTGGCTAGACTCGTTGCGCATAGTGCTAAATCAGGGATAACGCCTCCTTCACTCAGTCCGTTTTTTGGACCTCTGTTGTTTGGATTAGGTCCGGTGGAAGGTCTAGGGCTTGGTCTGAATCCTGGATCCTTTGGTTCGCCGGAGGGTGCCGGAGGGGATGTGGACTCGACGTCATTCGAAACAACGTATAGTGGTTATTTGAGAAGTGTACACGCGCTCGAGCATGCTCTTCTGTCATTCATCAGATGGCAGGATACACCTGTTTCGCAGGGTGGAGGAGGGGAGGGGGCTGGTGGGCTTCCCGGGAGGTTGAAAGAATGGATTAGGGATTATCCGAGGGTACTTGGGGGTGTTCATTCGGATGTCATTCTAGGTTTGGGCTCGGGATCAGCTGGGGGAAGGGGAGGCGGAGGAGGAGGGAGGATACCCATGAGGAAAGGAGCCAAAACTTCAAGAGTTGTTTCTGTCAGACGGACGGTCGCGAGGTATGAGAAAGATTTGGTTAGGGCAGGTGCGAGATGGGCGTTACCCCACCTATCTGCGTCTTCTTCTGGAGCGAGTTTTATTACTTCGCCGACTGGAGTCCACGGGAGCAGTCTTGGTGGGAGTAGGGAGTGGGGGAGGATTGCGCCTTCTTCCAAAGAAGGAGATGACAAACTTGCGCCGAGGTATTCGGATATGTATAGGAAGAAAATGGATATTCCGAATGGTGTCGAGCCTGGTTCGTCACCGTTTGCGCCTGTTTCGCTGGGGGCTAGCTTTTCTTCTTCGTCGTCGTCATCGTATACCACTACTACCACTTCTTCCTCTGGAATAACTCGATCCACATCCGCAATGTCCAATTACGCAACGACGAACGATATGTCCTTCTCTTCATCTGCTACTTCGCCTTCCTCATCTGCTTCTTCACCCGGATCTCCTTCCACCCCATCTACGTCATCCCATTCCCATAATTCCCTTACCCAGAGTCAGAGGTTCAAAACCCTAACAGACGCACAATGGGGACTATTCGAGTCTTCAGGATTCTTAGCTCCTTCGTTATCTTCGTCGAGTTCTTCGAGTTCGTCGTTACCGGAGAATGCACTACGGTTTGATCTTACGGAGAGCGCGAGGAAGGCTAGGTTGGGGATTATTAGTAGGGCGAGTTTGGGAGGAGGTGGAGGGAGCTCGTTTAGAGCTATGAATACCTCTTCTGGTAGGGGTGCCGTTATGGGTGCAGGTGCAGGGAACGATGACGGAGAAGAAAGTAGTGGCGTTGAAGGAGGAATTCCGGGTCCGTATTCGTTCAGTGGGTATGGGTATTATGGAGGATCGACGTCGTCTTACTCAGGAGGGTATGGAGGAAAGAAGAGAGAGAGCGTGAGTTGGGGAGATTTTGTGAATGGAGGGTTTGATAGGGAGAAGGAGATGGTTCCTCGAATTTATACTGGGACTGGTATTGGGGGTGGGGGTGGAGGGGGAGGTGCTGGTGCTGGTGGTGCTGGGAGGAGGGGGGTGAAGTATGGTGGAGGAGGTGTGGGGAAAGAGAATTCGGATGGGGATGGTGTTGGTAGGTGTCATTTTTTTGATTCTTTTTTGTCGTTTTTTTTCTTTTTTGTCTTTCTGTTTCGGCGGTTTGTCATCTTTTTTTTTTTTTTGGGGGGGGGGTCATGTTTTGTGGAAATATAACGGCGAACCCACCAAAGAAAAAAAACGCGACGTCTTGAGTTTCTTCTTCGTTCGTTCTTTTGTTCGTCTTTCCTTTTTTTCTTTTTCTTTTGGTCCCGTTCGTTCGTTTTTCCTGGTTCAGAAACACGACCGTTAAACGCCTCCCCCAAAAAAAGACAATTCTTATTTTTTCTGTTCATTTTTTTCATTCGATTTTGAATCCAAAACAGATCTTTTTTTTCAAACTGTACACTCATCAAACCCACGCGTGTTTTTTTTCTCTAGGTGGATACGTAGGCGCAGATGGAAAACTCGCAGATGTCGCAGAGTTTGCGCTCGATACCGGATTGGATGCCGCGCTCCAGTTTAGTCTGGGGAGTTTGGCGTTTTGGAGTTGGAGGGGATGCTGATGAAGGAGAGGGAGAAGAGGGAGAAAGAGAAGGAGAAGGAAGAGAATGGACATGGACATGGACATGGACATGGGGATAGGGAGAGGGAGAGGGAGAAGGCGATGAGGAGGAAGAGGAAGGAAAAGGTGAGAGACAGTTTTTTAATCAAGTTTTTTTGGTTTTGATTCTGATTGTATCGTTTTTCGTTTAGCCTCTTCCGCCATTTACGTGGTCCACGACGCCCATTCTGGCATCAGAAACGCTGATTGAATCTGCGTTTTTGGACGTTTGGGTTGATTTACTCAGTTGGGGGTTTGCGGGGAATGTGGATTTGGATGTTGTGCTTGGCGAGGGAGGTGGAGCAGGGAGTGGATTCGGGTCAGTTTCTCCTTCTCGTCCTGTTTCGTTTTGTAGATGATAGGGTTGTGGACTGGCTATGGGGAAGAACACATTGTTCTCCTACATGCGTGTTTAGGTTGGTCTGGTAGACTGACAAACCAGCTGAGTCCCGGTGCTTTCCTCTCTGATCATCTCTCTCTCTCTCTCTCTCTCTCTCTCTTTGTCATTCTCGGTACATCTTTACTAATGACGTTTTACTTTTCAGTTCAGAGCTAGATCCGAACACGAATGTTTCCGGTCTCGCTCTTAGCCGGACGTTCAGTCGAGACGATGGAGAATTCCAAGACCCTGCGGATACTGCCAGATGGAGAAGTGAATTCTTCAAAGAGTGTAATTGGGCTCTGGTGCGTTCATCCCAGTCATGTTTATCTATTGTAATCTTGATTTTTCGAATGTACAGGTGGAGTTCAAGGCGCTACCGAATTCTTCGTCACCCGCTCTTTCGTCTACTACCTCATCGAGTAATGATCCACGAACTTCGACTTCCCTCTTACTGTTTGAAGAATATGTGCCGAGGGAATATCGTGCTCAGCTTGGACATCAACTAGCGGGGATCAATCCATCTATTATCCTCAACCCCTCATTGAGGTTGTCTACTTCCTCCTCCTCGTCCAACTACGCCTCAAGTTCTCCCTCTATCGGCCGAGTCAGGTTGGGCTCACTCTTCTCCTCGCCTATTCATGGTAATGGAGCGTCCACGACGAGTCTAGTTGATACCGTCCGGGGGAAGAAGGAGAAAAAGGTCAAGGAGGCTAAGAGTAAGAAGGATAAAAAAGACAAAACTCCGAACTTCTTTACCGGCAGTACAAGGACTTTGACGCTCTCTACTCCGACCCCGTATGATCCTAGGAACGGAGGGCACTCTGGGACGCCGACGCCGACGCCCTACTCGAGGCAGAATATGGGCGAAGGGTGAGTAAACATAATCCATTTTCTATACTATTGCTAACTAGGACCGCTCTTTCCCTTTCTAGATCATTGCCAACAACTCCTATCGGATCTACTTTGCCTGTCGGAGAACATTCCCCTCATGGAGACTCTCTAAATATGTCTTCTTCCAGCAAGGCAATGGACTTTGAAGGCATGCTTAGGGACGAAACACGTGGAACCAAAGTCATCCGGCTCAATGGAGCCTTGCATACTGTAGATTTTCATGGAGGAGGCGGCGGCGGCGGCGGAGGAGGAGGAGGAATGAGTGACGCTGAAGCTGGATATACGGACGATGATGGCAAGTACAGCGAGCATAGCCGTACAACGCACGAGGAATTATTGCCAGAGGGCGCCATGGCTCCTCGAGCGCCCGGGTCGAGTGGATCTCATCGACCCCCCGCGGTTGCGACGACCTCTGGTGGATCTCCTTCTGCTGATGCACCCCGTACACCCTCTGCAAAACGCACTGCCAACATCTTTCGTCTCCCTACGACCCCGATGACGTCACCGTCGTCCTCTTCTTCACCTAAACAGCACCAGCCCTCTGCGAAGCCAAAAGGTCCCAAAGCCCGTCGACATTCGAAACAGAACCTCGTTCCGGCAGAGTACCATACCGTCGAGTTCGAAACGCGCCTGACAAGTGGTGGGGAGACTGAGGAGGAAGGCGCCGATGGGGACCTGTCTTCGTCGAGAAATGGAGAGGGGGCGGATGCTGCTGCCGGAGATGAACCAGGCTCCGGAGATGGTTTCCTTGAAGAAGCTGCTCGTCGTCGAAAAGCTGCTCGATTGGCTGAGCGCGAAAGGCTTAGATCCGAGAGACGGGGAGGAGGAGCCAAGAGGTTCAGTCTAGGTCTCGGTGGATCGAGGGGTGTAGACGATGTCGATGATGATACATGGGTCGATATTGTCATTCCGTCTATGGGTGGGGCGAGGACCACGGGTGGGAGCGGGGGAGAAAGTAGGGCGAAAGATCCGGATGAGGCTTCACAAGAGGTGGCTAGAGTGTTGAATGCTGTCCGAGGAGGGCAGCCGTATGCGCTAGACGACGAAAGCGACCTGGAGGATCCGCCTGTACCTGCTAAATCCCAGGGCGGTGTGGTTAGAAGCTCTGACTACTCCGACGATATCGAGGTTCAGACCGTACCTAGGAAGGGTGACATTCATCCCCACAATGGCGAACATCATCATCTTTACGAAGAGATCGGGAACGGCCATCATGGGGACAAAACCTATCTCCACAATGACGATGGTAAAGAGGAGGAAGCATCAGTCATACCGAAACGTCGTCTCGGATACTTTGATCTTCACCCTGACCGACGGCCTCCTTCATTGACATCGCAAGAGCCTCTTGAGCATCCTCGAGATACGACCGTGGGAACTATCGGAACAATTGAATCTGAGGATCCATACGGAGGCGATGACGATGAAGACCCTCGGTCACGATATGCGCATAGCTCAGATGATGAGAACCACGAACCTGAGGAGGGAAGCGCAGACAGACCAAGGGATTTGGACAAGCTCTATGCTTTCGGGACTCATGCACAGAAAGAGTACGAAAAGGACAAGATTGCGAGACCGCTACCTACCCTTCCTCCTACATCTCCTTCTCCTTCATCTCCTGCCCCTGCCCCAGTCACTCCTTCTAAGCCCAATATTCTCACGGCGACGACAAGTGGGACGCCTGGTAAAACGGCTGCGCTGATTGAGATGTATAGAGAGAAGGAAAAGAAGTCTACAACATCTCCGGTGTTACACTCGCCTCAGCCAAAGGTCCCTTCTACCTCGCCGACACCTTCCCCTGCTCCGTCACGGATTCCAGTGAAGACAGGGTTACCAGCTGTACCTCCGCCCGCCCCTGCGTCAACTCCATCGTCCAAGTCACCGCATCTTTCATTACCGACGTCGCCTGCCGCTCCAGTCCCCGCTGCTAAACCACCGTCAAAAAGGAATACTGTAAACTCCACCATAGGAATCAACAGCGAGCTGGATGATGATGAAGACGACACGAGTGCGGAAGTGAATATGGAGGAATTGATTCCGCCTAAACTCGGGGGTGATGATGGTGGGCGGGGTAGCCCGGCGCGATATATCCATGGAGCTCCACTGCATAATGTTTTGGAGGAAGAAGAAGAGGAGGACTGAATGTTTACTGATTGAATAAGAGTACGTGTTTTGTTAGTTCCAATTCTTGCGTTGCACTAACCAATGTGTAGGCTTTCCTCTTGCTCTGTTTTTCTGTTTCTGGAATTCAAGTATATGACACATTTTTCATTCATTCCTTTCAATTTATTTTTTTTCTTTTCGTAAACTTTACTTTAGCTTTGACTCAATCCCATCCAATCGTTCGATTTATGTAAAAAGATCCCAATCACTCTTCACGCCGGAAAGTACCAAATATTCGCTCGGCGGATTTCTTGACAGAAATAGAAGCTTTCGGTCCGAGTTTCGGCGAAATCGAAAGCCGAATCGAGTTGTCAGTTGAAAAATAACAATTTGGCTACATGTCCTATGTGACGCCGAGAAAATCAAATTTAGAAAAAAAAGGAAAGAGAGGTAGATTATCATACATTACCTAAGCCCTTTACATTACTTTTTTTGACGGAATATATTCTCTGTTGAAGCATACCATGTTTATAGTGACTGAAATCAAGACAATTTTGCTTCCCGGTCACCGTACATCTGCTGTAACTTTGGAAATTGATGCCACACAGCTCTGTTGAGATCGCCCATTCCCAAGTCAGGGAGCGTATAGACTATACTACTGTAGTATAGTATCCTTGCAATAGATCCTCCTTTATCTTATTCTTGTACTCTGTTCTCAGGCCAATTATGATCTTTTAAATTTCACCATCATCATCATGTTAGAGGGAGTGGTCCGTAGGTCAGTAAGGACCGCTTTGGCATTTCCTAATTGACTATTTCTTCTTCCTAAGATTGTACTTTGCTTCTGTGCGGTGCACGGATATACTATTAGGATAGTTTACGGTTTATCCACAGGATAGGGTATATATATTAGAATGATACGTAGATGCACCTCAGTTGTCTACCTATGAGGTGTGTACACTATTACTTACTCAACACTTGCAATACTGACTACCTGTAGACTTATCTAGTTAACACATCAAACATTCCTCAGTGTCAAATATCTATAGCGCCTATGTAAGTACACCGTACAACCTCAGAACGTAATAGAAGAACTCTTTATACCTATAGCGCCTATGTAAGTACACCGTACAACTATAGGTAAGATCAGTAAAAAAGGAAGGATAGGATGAATATATATATGCACATACCCTCAGAATGTAATAGAAGAACTGAGGGATGTCTCGACGTATCGAAGTTTATATCTATGATGGGAAAAGGATAAATAGAAGTGGCAAAGTGGAAGAAAGAATAGGATAGACTATCTGTCGACTCCGTAAACCCCCTTGAAACTCTATGGAGGCATACCTCGGAAGCATCCCAGCTTGAGAGTATAACCCGATACTTCAGGGCGCCACAGTGAACGGTCATGTGTCCATCTACACATTCGCGTCATTCTTGACACTCCCCCTGGCGTCCTGATACCACCAGTCTAGACCCAAGGCACTGACAATCCGGCGATGTTTGTCCTTGGGCAACGATTTGGTCATGATATCCGCAATGTTTTGAGTGGATGCGACAGGATGAATGGTAACACGTCCACGAGCGACATATTCCCGAACGAAAAGGTGACGAATATCAACGTGTTTCGAGAGACTATGACTCTTATTAGTTTCAGAAAGGCTCACCGCGCCCAAATTGTCACAGAAAATGTCCAATGCATCGTCCCCTAAACCCAGCTCAACTTCGTCCAACCAACTTCGCATCCAAAGCGCTTGTTGAACGCCCCGAGACATTGAGATAAACTCCGCTTCAGTAGACGATAGGGCAATAGAATCCTGCCGCTTTGACGACCACGCAACCGGTGAACCATTGACGAGGAAGATATAACCGGACATAGATTTCCGAGTTGACTTATCCCCGGCCCAGTCCGCATCCACGTACCCAATTGGCTTTATTCTTGAGTTTGTTCCCGGCCTGTAGATAATCCCATACCGAACGGTGAAGAAAATATATCGGCACAATTTGATGAGTAGATCCCAATGAACTTGTTGAGGAGCATTCTGGACCGTCGAGAGCACCGCGCAGGCATAGACAATGTCCGGCCGAGTGCTACTCGCACCCCACCAGCAGCAGCCGAGGATTCCTCGGTAAGGTTTCCCTTTCATGAAAAGTCGGTCCTCTTCGGTTTGGACTTCGTTGCGCTCGAACGAGAAGTTAGGAGGAAGCGGGGTGAAAATTGGTCGAAGATCGTCAATGATGCCGAAATATTTGAAGGCGTTGTGGAAGAAGGGGGCCTGGGAGATAGTGATAGAACCATCGTTGTGGTGCTCGATTGTCAGACCAACTAGGAAGTTCTTGTCTCGAACATCGGTAAGGTCCCACCCCGTAAAGCCATTGACCGTATTGTCTGCTTCTTCTTCGGAAGACGAGGCTGAAAACACGTCATCTGTATGCACTGTAGTGATGGTGAAGTTGTGAGTTTTGGGATCAGAACGAAAACGAATGCACGGATCTGCGCGAGAGGACTTGAAACCATTTTGCTTGAATTTATCTTCCAATTCCTTGTACCAGATGTGTCCGGCCTGCGACATACCATATAATGGCCTATGCATCAGACAGACCTTATGTTCCTCGCCTTTCTGAGTAAATCCGGTCGGTTGTGACATGTATACGGGCGGGTTGTCAGGAAGACGCCCGTTCAGGTATGCTGCGGAAAAATCCCATTGACGAGTTTTCAACTGTTTGAAGGCTGAAATTGAGATGAGTAAACGGACTGATTCAAAGCGTGCGACCATGGACCAGCTCTTCTGAAAATCCACACCCGGAATTTGCATGTCACCCCTCGCGACATATCGAGCTTTTCGTTTGAGTAGGTTTCCCTCACCATCAACCTTGACGTCGTATACCCACATTCCTTGCATGACCCTTGCCTCCTTTGGCTTATCAACTAAAGTCCAACATCCTCGTTGACAGAGTGAGTCGAATTCCTTTTGCATTGGTGGCAGCCAATCATTTGAGTTTTGAATTGCTTCCTGGTACGACTTTGGAATGTGTGTATCTCCCCCTTTGATGGTGCTTGCTAAAACAACAACATTCGCCCACTCTTCAGCGTTGTCTCGCGCCCGGTTTTCTTCTTCCAGGGATTCGAGGTGAAGTAATTGTTGCGCCGAGGGCATGTGGATCCGAGTGGACCGTCGAAGAATCGGCACTGGGGCAGTCGGTGTTACAGTAGATGCAGGCGGGATGTCAGGTGCGGCTTGCGGAGTAGGTAGAGAGAGATTGGGAGGAGAGGTAGAGACGCTAGGAGTGATGTCGCCCGTTTTGGGACGGGCCGTAATATCCGGCTCGAGGTCGGTATCAAAAATCGGGCCATCAGATTGTGGGGTTACCCCTGTAGTCCGTCGGGGAAATCCTTCCTAAAAAACAACATCCCTAACTGGATAAACCGCTCTCCTGGCAGGGTCCCATACGCGATAACCCCGACGACCCAGATACCCAACAAATCGCCCCTCCCAAGCTTGCCGGCCAAGTTTCCCATTAACGCGGTCGAGATCCGTAACCCAAACCTTGCAACCCCAACGCCGTAAATGAGAAACATTCACTTTCCTCCCGTCCAGCTCGTACCATTTTTCCCATGGAATGCGCCCCGGATGACGGTTCGTCGGAATCATACCCCTAACATAGCAGTATGCTGACGATCCTTCCGCCCAGAAACGAGTATCAAGATCGGAGTCTTCTACCATTGCACGGACTCCGGAGATAATCGTCCCGTTTGCTCGCTCCACCTGACCATTTGCGGCTGAAGACGCCTTAGGAACCTTTTCAACAATAATCCCCCTCTCAGCGCACCAAGCATCCATCAATTTGTTATCGAATTCACGCCCCATGTCGACCCGAAAGACCTTGACTTTCCGTCCCGTCTGGTGTTCGGCCATTTTCACAAAATCCTGAACGTACTTGAGAATTGACTGACTTTCCTTGTTTGGAGAAAAGTATGGGAACGGTATGCCGGTACCATCATCGCAGGCAAGGAGCATATAGTTTGCCCCACCTAGACTCCTGGTTTGTGAGGGTCCCCAAAGATCAAGGCTGACGCGATCCAAGGGCTCCGATGCCGGGATAACTATATCATCGAAGGGGAGCCGTTTAGCCTTGGCAAACAGGCATGGCTCGCATTTTCCACAGAGCTCATAGTCAGTCACTTCAAGCCCATCAACCAGACCGCGTTTAGCCATTATCCTGATCATATTGACATCAGCGTGGCCAAACCGAGCATGCCACATAGCTAGGGAACATGGATTGGAGCGTGATTTTCCAGACGAAGCAAGAACAAATGTCGAATCCGGAGACGTAACAAGTGCAGGTAAGGAGTCCAGATTATCAATGACATTGATGCGGTATAGGCTATTGCCGCTTCGTTTAGCAGCAAGATGCCCATCAATAATGCACCTTCCTGAAGCAGGGTCCTTGACCATAATTCTACCGTCCCCCCATTCTCCACGAAGACCCTTCCTATCCAACGCCGGAATGGATATGAGGTTCATTCCGAAGGAAGGAGTGTGCTTTGCGGGGAATTGTAGACAATTGATCGACCCCTCATTCGTTCTTATAGAGATCTCGGCAATGCCATATCCCTCGATGTTGAAGGAACCTCGACTTCCTTCTTCTGCCATTCATCCTACTGACTTTTCCGATGTATAGGTGATAAACCGACGACGGTCGCGAATGCACCAGTGCGTTGCAGCACTATCAAGATATGTGGGGACGTCACGGAAGTTGTTTTCATTACGAGAAGGTACAGCAAAAATTTCTACACTACCGCCATCGCACCCCCTAATGTTCAGAACGGGATCAGTTTCGCCTCCCAGTCTGGAAACAAGATGATCAAGGGGATTTATGCGAGGGGGTAGTGCAGCCGTACCATTGAAATCCTGATCGTCGAAATGATAGATAGTGGCGGCGGCAATAGAAGGAGCCGAGCTTTCGGTAACGATAGTTGTAGCAGCGGAGGATGAAGCTGACGTCTTGACAGGTTCCATACCCTTTGGAGCCTTATACCAACGGGGACCTAGCCCTTCACGTCCCCCATTTCTAGCCCAGCACCCCTTCTTAGTGTGACCATTTCGGTTGCAGTTTTCGCAAATGATTCCGCTGGACACGGAAAGTGCGGTAGGTACTGTGGCATTGGAGGTAGGGTTGGAGGACTCAACCATCATGTCGTATTCAAGTAGGACGCGTTTGAGGTCAGGAAGGGGACGAGCACCGTGGGTCTGAAGGATCCACAAATACTCCTTGGAAAGGGAGGTAAGGAACCTTGTACGGAGGTCTTCGTCCTGAATGGAACACCCAACGTCGTTGGCGGCTTTACGGAGCGCCTCCAGGTTCTTGAAATATTCCTCAAACCGAGTTCCCGGTGTGTATTTGAACTGCTGGATGCGTTCCTTGGCAAGGGCTTGTGCCGCAGCGGAGTTAGTATCCAATTCCCCGGTGAGTTTCCTCCACATTATGTTAGAAGCCATATCTTCGGTAACTCCAATTGACCTAGGGTCTTGGATATTCTGATAGATTATACCTGCAAGGCGCCCGTCTCTCAACTCCCACTCTTCAACAGATGGAGTACGAGAGTTAATAGGCGTAGCAGTAGGAGTGGCGGGAGGAGGAACACCTGCAGTACCAGCAAGGGGGGTAGGCTGTGCCGTGGAGCCGTCAAGATAACCGAGTAAACCGGTGGACCGGGCGACACTCTTCAAGTGGTCACGGAAACTGGCCCAGTTAGAGATACCGGTGAGCTGTCGGTCGTTGGGGAAGACGAGGAGATTCGGAAGAGCGTTGGGATTCGAGGACATTGTCGGAATTACGGTTTGTTGCACAATCTAGACAAAATGCGATTTCTGACTGCGAATCTGTCAAATATCTATAGCGCCTATGTAAGTACACCGTACAACCTCAGAACGTAATAGAAGAACTCTTTATACCTATAGCGCCTATGTAAGTACACCGTACAACTATAGGTAAGATCAGTAAAAAAGGAAGGATAGGATGAATATATATATGCACATACCCTCAGAATGTAATAGAAAAACTGAGGGATGTCTCGACGTATCGAAGTTTATATCTATGATGGGAAAAGGATAAATAGAAGTGGCAAAGTGGAAGAAAGAATAGGATAGACTATCTGTCGACTCCGTAAACCCCCTTGAAACTCTACGGAGGCATACCTCGGAAGCATCCCAGCTTGAGAGTATAACCCGATACTTCAGGGCGCCACAGTGAACGGTCATGTGTCCATCTACACATTCGCGTCATTCTTGACACTCAGAACTCGTGCACTGACACTGGGGGCACGGTCCGGCGCAGGTAAATTCCAACTGCCTTAAACGCAGTTGCATTTTATGGCACAGTCGGCACAGCCTTTCGGCAGATTCTCGGTTACCGGCTGTTGTCCCATGCCACGTCGCACCTGTCATCGCTTCCTGGGCTCGTACTTCATTCTCGACTTTTCCTCCCCCCCACCTACCAATTTACCAACACAAATCCCTGCCGCCAGTAGAGGCTGGTGCCTACAGCATGTGGTGCTGCTGCTTGGAATTGCTTGTGGTGCTGCTGCTACGATGCATCCCATGTAGGCTTTCACCTTTCAGATGTGCCTAGGTAGCTTGCATCTGCTCAAGGGCGGGGCAAGGCCTAGCTTAGCGAACCCAGTTTGCAGTCTGTCTGGATTTAGAGGCTGAGGGTGTGATCCCATAGTCCACTGTGGCCTTCTGCTGAGCTGGTGGGTGCTTGTAAATCTCCTGGCTCAGTCTTCTGCAAATATCCCTGGGCTATTACAAAGTATACTGGGTGGGGGTATTAGATTGGGAGTGCTGGTTTTAGGTGCTGAATTCACAGCTGGTGCGAATCACTTTACTTTTGCACTGTTTTAGTTGCTGACAATATTTTCTAGCCGCGCCAGATTTTTGTTATTCTACGAAGCTGTACCTTATCAGTTTTTTTAGGCCAATACTGTAACTCCTGTCGCGTCTGCCTCATGTTTTTCATCATCATTCTTTTATGAAAATTGACTTTTGATATTTCGCTCTTTGTTTCATTTTTTCTTTCTTAATCTTTACTCTCTCGAACTACCGCCGTCGTTCTTTCATTACCATCTGACCTCTATCATGCCTCTACCTGATGTCAACATGGGTAATGCTGAGCAGCAGTCTGCACCTTCATCCCCTCGGAAGCGACAAAGGCGCCAGACTCAAAGTACTGAGCTTCCACGGTCAAAGAAGGCACGTACCTCTACAGCAACGCAACAGGTGAAAAAGGCAAAGGGGAGGAAAGGGTGGTCCATTCCACTGAAGGATGTCCCTACGAAGGCAAGATCCCTTCAGGTGAGTTTTTATTTTAATGGTTATATTTCCGTACTGAATATTATTTGTAGCGTGCATTGCATCTCCACATTTGCATTCTGTGGCGGCTCTTTTCTCAGCATGACGTTCCTCCCCCTGTCGGTGGCTCACTCCTGAATGATTTTCAGCAGCGCTTCCAAACTTCTGATCACGTCCAGTCCTTTGTCGATGGCCTAGTGTCTGCAGTGAACCCAGCCTCACAGGCAGCTGTTGCTGCTGCCAGTAGCGTTCAACAAGCTGCACACCAAGGTACTAGCCAGATTGCCAAGGAGACCAAGCGGGTTGAGGAAGCTCATCTACTTGCCATGTTTGGTGCTGTTGCTCGTGCAGGGCTCCCTCGCTGGGCACCCGATGTTTTTGGAACACCTGAGTCTATGTATAATGCAACTCATGGACTACTTGCCTTATCAACATTCAAAAATGTTGCTGCATCCTTTGGATACACATTTTTAGCTGTTGACCTTTCCTATCTCCAGAATCACACATTTCTCACAAAGCTCTATCGCAGCTTTGTCTTTGGGCACATGGCAGAAAAGGCCCGCCAGGAGGGTAAGGCTCCTGGACGAGTTGCAAGGGATGTTGAACTGATGAATATATATCGGCGGCGTGATCATGTGCGAGTTTTATATCTTTTCTAATATAGATTACTAATTTATTTACAGCTGCGAGAAACAAGAGTCAAGCAATTGAAGGATGATGGCTTCAGTAAAGCTGTCGTACACTTGGCTGAGGAGAACGAAGCCCATTCAGATGACGAGTTGGATCCAAACTCTCCCCCTAATGAAGAGCGCTATCTCATTTGGATTAAGGAGGGCCGGGCCCCACATGTCACCGAATTGTTTCGATTCATCGATATAAGGTACCAGCAAGCTTAACAACGAAAGGCTGGGACTCAGTAAGTATTTTTTAATTATATTTAATGACTGGCATATCAACTTATAGTTTTTGCTGCAGTACTAACCAGGTACGGGCTATTCCTGCTGAGTCCATTGGTCCATCCAAAATCCCGCGCTTTCCTGTTCATGTTCCTCTTGACTATTTTGAACCTGAATTTTATAACAGCATGTCTGTTCAAGAGCGACTTTCCTATATGAATAATGGAGTTGCACTGCCCAAGCCAGAACACTGTCAGCGATGGGCTGATGTTTTGAACTGGAAAAATCTGTCAAAGAAGGAATTCATGGAAAAATTTGGTAACAATACACTGGCTCAGTATGCTGTTCCCACTGAGGCTGAGCTGGAGCAACTTTGGGCTCATGACAATGACAAGAATTCGGATGAAGATGAAGATGGGGATGGGGGCGAAGATGAGAGTGAGGATGAGAACGAGTAGAAAGAGGAATAATTTTTTTGATATGCATTTTTTTGTTTGGTAGTTTCTTTTGTATATTAAGTCCGTCACTTTATAATTAGAACATGCCAGAGCGCCATAGGGGATCACATGCAAAGACTGCCGAAATGCCGCCGGCCCATCAATTATACCAACTGTGTCACCAACTGCGCTTAAGGCAGTTGAATTTCAACTGCGCCGGACCTTGCCCCCGGTGTGATCTGATGTGATATATTGCCTGAAATTTTTGATTTAAAAACTCTGGCTCCTACAGCATGTCCACATAGGCATCTTGATTTTTTTTGTCCATCGGCAATTAGTGTGGGAAGTTCCAGAGTTCGGAACGAAAGGTCAACTACTCTTTGTCAGGGAGTTATCAATTATGGTGGTGTTAGGATTGTCGCGACGAGGACCGGGACGACCGGAACGAGGGAACCACAACGAAAAGCACAAGCACAAGCACAGACCAAGTAGCCGGCAAGCTTCAAAGACGATGGAGCCTGAACTTAAGCGCAGCGTACAAGGGTGGTGGAAGGATAAGTGATCTCAACAGCAGTGATAGCACAAAGGGCCGATCACAAGGGCTCAAAGGATGTCTAGTTCCCAATGACCAAGTTAGATATTAAAGCATAAGAAGAGATACAACACGAACCTAGTTCCCAATGACCAAGAGGTCGAGATAGGGAACTAGGGAGCTATCTACAGTCCTTATATATGTAGTGAGACAATAAGAGAGAAAGAACAACAGAGAGGTCAAAAGATAATAGCACGAGAGTGCGGAACGACAGCGCGAGAGAAAGTAAGTACCAAAGACAATAAGTATGTGACAGTTGTGAGAGATGAAGATGAAAGAATAATAGCGACAAATGGGAGTGAAGTATAACAATAAAGAAGAGAGACAATAAGAGGCTGTAAAGCGGAGATGAAGTGATGAGTTGTCAGAGAAGTGGAAGTGATGGAACGCGATCATGTGAGAAAGGAAAAGAGGTGGCGTGGGATAAAGGAATGGAATGTGAGAAAATGATGTAAGTACTGGTTGTCACGACAAGGATTGGAGCCAGTGCTAGATGGCCGGGATTTGGTCAGAGCACAACGGAACTGTAATGGTGCTAGATCAGAGCATGGAAATGTTATAGTGCTAGAGGACCGGGTGTTAGAAATCCCATTGAGCCAAGGATTTGGTGGTATGTACACTTTGTTTCGATAGAAGACTAGACCGTTTTCTTCTCTCCATTCTGGTAGTCCGCCAACTAGTTTCTGTGGGCCTTTAAGCGGTTTCAATCCTTCAAGTACCTCAGCTTCTTGTTCACTGGTACTGCAAATTTGGTCGTAGAGGGGATTATGGAATAGGACAGCGGTGGCGGCATTAATGAAGTGTTCAGGGTGGAGAACAATTTGTTCCTGATTATCATTGGCATCAGATACCTGGAATTGGGACATACGAGATAGAGTGTCAGCTTGGGTGTTTGATTTTCCAGGACAGTGTTTAAGACGGAAATCAAACCGAGACAGCCACAAGGCCCATTGAGCCTGTCTTCGACTGAGGTCTTGTGCTGTTCTCCAGAATTCTAGGTTCTGATGGTCGGTGAAGGTGTCCTTAAGTGACTGAAATGCCTCTTGTTGCTGGGTTCCCCAGTTCCATTTGATGTCTTTCCGAGTGAGATCGTTGAGTGGTCGGGCCTTTTGTGCAAAGCCTTTGATGAACCTCCGATAGAAGTTAGCAGATCCAAGGAAACCTCGTAAATCACGTAGCAAGGAAGGTGTGGGCCAGTTTTTGACTGCTTTGACCTTAACTGGGTCCATTCGCACTTCTCCCTCTCCAATGATGAGTCCCAAGTACTCCATAGATGACTGTTTGAATTCGCATTTTTCTGGCCGGAGGTACAGATCATGTTGGTTTAGGCGAGTGAGGACTTCATGTACAATGGACTGGTGCTCTGTTAGGGTTTCTGTGAAGATGAGAATGTTGTTGAGGTAGACAGCGACCTTTCCAGCAGCAATCAGATCAGTGAAAATAGAGTTCATGAGGGCTTGGAACATAGCGGGGGAGTTTATTAGTCCAAAGAACATTACTAGGGTTCAAAGAGCCCTCGATTAGTGGCAAATGCTGTTTTCCATTCATGTCTGTCTTTGATCCTAACATTGTTGTAACCCCATTGTACATCAAACTTGGTGAAGATTTTAGATTTTTGGAGGCAGCTGATGATGTCGGAAATCAGGGGGAGGGGATATTGATTTTTAATGGTATATTTGTTGAGTCTTCGGTAGTCCTGGACAAAGCATAATTTTCTGTCTTTCTTTTTGACAAAGAACACTGGAGAGGCCAGAGGGGATTTAGAGGGCCGAATGTACCCTTTTTGTAAGTTTTCTTTTAGAAATTTGTCCACTTCCGCCTGTTTGTTAAGAGACATTGGATAGATTTTTGTATGTAGAGTTTTGGGGGCATCCGGTTTGAGGTCAATTGCATGATCCCAAGGTTTGTGTACAGGTAGACGGTCGGATTCCTTCTCTGAGAAGACTTTGGTGTGACGACGGTATTCAGCGGGAATGAGTTCTTCAAAGGTTTTTGTTGGCTTGTCCTTGTTTGCTGCTTCTGCTAGTTTTTGGGAGTATGTATACCCTGCAGCGCACCAAAGTTCTTCCGCTGCATGATCTAGAATTCCGGCACAAAGGAGGGCCCTTCTTTGTTTGCGATTCCCATTTAATCAATATAAAGGGGCTTTGACATTGAATACTTCCTGACTCGGTAGCTCCTCTTCCTCTGATCCTGGTAACGGAATGTATTCGGGATTAGGTTCCAGAATTCTGTCGATTGTGGTTCCTCCAATATTAGATTCTCGAGGTTCAGGTTTGTCTGTAATTGTCATGCGAGGGGGAATAGGGGTGGTAATCGCAAGTCGTCCCTGTTTCCAATCTATGGTAGGGTTGACCCTTCGAAGCCAGGGTAGGCCTAGTATGACATCTTCTGTTCCTAGATTGGTGACTAGATACTCAAGGAGTTGGGGTGAGTTTTGATTGATAGTGGAAAGTAAACAAGCCGAGTGTGTAATTTTTCCAGCAGTGTTAGGAGTTCCATCAATGTTGTAGAGAGTAATCGGATGGAGGAGAGGTTGAGTGAGGATATGATGCTGGTTTACAAACCGTTGATGAAGAAATAGACCTGTTGCACCAGAGTCTATCATTGCTGCGCTTTTTGTACTCTTGAATCTCCCTTGTAACTTAATTGGTATGCAAAAATGAGAAACATTGCTAGATTGAACCGAACCAATAGTACAGGAGGAGATAGATGCATAAATGGAAGATGATTTATAAGAGTACAATTTGGGGAACCAGGCGGCAGCCGTGGCGGGTTCCCACTTTCAAAATTCTGGCACAATCTGGCAATCTAGGTTGCTAACATCTGTTGATTGGCAGCAAGTTGTTGAAGGACTTGGGCAAGATCCGGTGTGACGGAGGCAGACAGGGCTGCTGAGATGGTGGAAGTGGAGGGTTCCGTGATAGTAGTGGCCGAAATGTTGCGAGGGGCAGCACGTCCTGTCAGACCTAGGTACTTACGGCGGCAAACACTTGCCAGGTGCCCAGTGAGCCCACAGTGTTCACAAATGTCCTGCTCGTGATGCCCATCTGCCTTACAGTGGTTCTTTGATCCGCATCCGTAACACCTTCCCATTATGAATCTGCGATAGTCCTCCAAACTCTTACCCATTACCGTGCGAGTAGCATCTACGTCCATGGAATTTGGGTCTCGAGGGGGAAAGAATGGGGGGTTGCTTGGTTGGAAGTGATGAGCAGAAGGAGTGACTGCTTTGAAGGGCGTCTTCTGCATGTTTTGTTTGTTTATCCGGTTGTCTACTCAGATAGCCTCAGCAATGAGGTTGGCCAGCAAGGAGGTGTTGGCCTGAGTGTATACCAAGCCGTCTTTGACCCTATCTGCCAGGTGGTTGTAGAACTTGTCTTGTAGATTGGCATCCGAATATCCGGTGCATCCAGAGTACTGTTTAAAGGTGGCGGCGTAGGACAATACAGAATTCTTTCCTTGGTACAGAGCCTTTAACATGGTTTTTGCATCTGTAACCGGATCGGCTGTTTCAAATCGAGCGATGAAGGCAGCTTTGAAATCCGCCCAGTTGGGGTATGTAAGGGCAATGTTGTTGTTTGAGGTGTGTGCGCTGATGTTTTCGGCAATAGGGGTGGCCCAGATGGCAGCTTCCCCTTCAAGGAATCAGATTGCGGATTTAACAGGTTTGTGTCCGGTTAGCACTCTAATTCTAGGGATTCCCTGTACCCAGACTTCAAATGCAGCAAGGAAGCGGCGGGCGTCTTTGCTGCCTATTCCATTATAGTTATGAGGTTTGCTGACCCCTTTGTTACTGTTCATGTTGGTGACGAGATCTGTCACCACTTGCTGCAGCGCTGCCTCATTGGTAGCAAGATTGTTAAGTGCATTGAGGACATCTTGGCCGGTTGCCATTGCGGGATTGGGTTGGATAGGAGGGTTAGGGGGGGTGTCAATTCTGATTGGCTCATGTCTGCATGAGGTTCCTGGGAATTCAATAGATTTGATGGGTACAAGTTCCAATGGCTCGGGTACTGATTCAGCTCTAGTGGGGATCACCGCTTGTCCTACTGCTGAGATAACAATGTCTGTGTCCACTGGACAACGTGGGATTGGTGCAATCAGTGCGGGGGAGGCTCGGGAACTACTCGGAGTTGAGGTTCTTCCAAAACGGGGAGGAGGTGCGGTGGCAGGTAGGCTCGGTGTGGGAGGATTCTGATTGAATGTTTCAATTTGGGATATCGGAATTAAGAGGTGTCTGGTTTTGCCTGTACGACGTTTGGTTTGGATAGACTGTGATTTGGTAGTGTTAGGGCAGGGTTGGTTGTAACAATCAAATCAATCTAATGGTTTATCAGCTCTTCTTTGGTGGACGTAAGTTTTATCAACGGTATCCCAGGCGTGGGATGATTCAGTGCAGTCAAATTCGGATTCCTCAGAGTTGGAAACGTGTGCCGAGTAAGAAGGCGTGATGGTAAGAAGTTCTGCAGGGACAACCTGAGATTAGGCTGTCGGCGCAGCAGAAGATCTTGACCTAATGTTGCGACAAGGATCGGAACAACCGGAACAAGGAGAGCACAAGCACAAGCACAAGCACAGAGTAGCCGGCAAGCTTCAAAGACGACGGAGTCCAAACTTAAGCGCAGCATACAAGGGTGGTGGAAGATAAGTGATCTCAACAGCAGTGATAGCACAAAGGGCCAATCACAAGGGCTCAAAGGATATCTAGTTCCCAATGACCAAGTTAGTATTTGGAATATACAGAGAGGTACAACACAAACCTAGTTCCCAATGACCAAGAGGTCGAGATAGGGAACTAAGTGCTATCTACAGTTCTTATATACGTATGGTAACAATAAGAGAGAAAGAACAACAAGGAGGTCAAAAGATAATAGCGCGAGAGGAAGGAACAACAGCGCGAGAGAAAGTGGGTATCAAAGACAATAAGTGTACGACAGTTGTGAGAGAGAGAGGTGAAAGAATAATAGCGACAAATGGGAGTGAAGTATAACAATAAGGAGGAAAGACAATAAGAAGAAAAGGAGGCAGTATGCAATTGTGAAATGGATATGGAGCAATGAGTCGAAGGAGTATGAGCAACAAACATGATCATATGATAAAGGAAGAAAGGTGGCATGGGATAAATGAATAGAGTGTGAGAAAATGATGTAAGTACCGTTAACGCGCAGTGCGTGGGATCACAACTACCACAACCCAAAACCAAAACTAAACCCAAAAACGTGTTTAGGTAAGTTAGGACGGGTTCCGCCTTATCAAATTTGTAAAGGTGCGAGTGTGCTTGTCAAAGGTTACGCGGGTTCCGCAAGAATCTATCACTTTTATCTTTTCTTTATCCACAGGAGCTAGGGCTCAACTGCTTCGGCGTTCGACTACGGTGTAGCCTAACTAGGTTTTGGTATAACTTTGGATCGCTTTCAGTCAAAGTAGGGGCGCACTGGCCTTCCTAACTCAAACCAAACTCGAAACGGACTTTTGCCAGTGACGAAGGGGCTAGGGCTCAACTTCCTCGTATGGACTTTGGATAGATCGACGAAGGGGGGCAAGGGCTCAACTTCCCAACGAAGATAGGACAACTTTGGTATATACTCGGTTTAGTTCACCACAACCTGAACCGGACTAACACAATGCGAGGGAGCTAGGGCAATCGACCTCGACTTTCCAACTTTGGTATATACTCGGTTTAGTTCACCACAACCTGAACCGGACTAGCACAATGCGAGGGAGCTAGGGCAATCGACCTCGACTTTCCAACTTTGGTATATACGCAGTCTAGTTCACCACAACCTTGACCGGGCAAATTTCGTAACTTTTCTTTTCTTTTCTTTATTATTGGCTACACAGGAGTTTTCTCGCTGGTTTGCACTTCTCAGACGCCCACTCCGGCAGATACTGAGCAAAATATAATGTATGGTGAGATCCGCACTGGGTAATCTAAAGTTAGGATACATACGTGCGGAGTATATATACCGTAAAATAATAAATAATATTAAAATCCTCAAACTCCAAACAATATTCAAGAAAATGTTGAAACGTCGACCCCAATTCCACTCCCAGGTAAACCGATTACCTGGATAGTCCTTCCTAACTAGTTTTCGTAGGATTCTTCCATTTCGAGTAAAAGGTCCGACGGATCGGATGGTTAAACGGATCGGCTAACTTGTCCAGAGTTGGTTTAGAGTGCCTTGATAATTCTTTTAACCTTTGGATATACTCCAGCTTCTAGTTCCGCATGGTAACACGGGTCATAACTGATCTGGCATCGGAATGTCGGTACCGGTCCCTGTGAACTATGGCCTAGCTCGCCCAACGTACTTGGACGTACTCTCAACCATTCCTCCGTTGAGTGCCGAAGTATCCTAGCTTCTCATTACATTTCTTTTAATGTATGTCGCATATATCGACACTTAAGTCGTATCATATCATGTCATTTCATATCTTTTGGCTTTTCGTTCCATTTGGTACAAGTACTCAGTATCATCGAATAACATTTCGGGTGAAACCAAGTTAGGACTCGATAAGAGCCACTGGAATAAGTGCCACGTGTTAAATAGCCTCGCAGGTCTTCGATCCCTTGATACGAAGCAAGTAACTAGCTCATATATGAGACCCTTAGCGGTTTATGGGTGAGTCTGCTAACTTTCGAGAGTTAGGACCAAGTTCTCATAAGCCATCTATACAAAGATGTGTATGGTTTACCATCGACCCAGGTAAACATAGTTAGGACGCCTGGTCCAATCCTCGATTAATCGCATACATAGTTGCCTAGCTTGTTAGCTGACGACTAGGGCTCGTCTCAGCTCTCAAGTATACTTTCTTAACTTAGAAAGTCGTACTTTGGATGATTTCACGCATGAACGCAAATTAATCGCATCATCTCCCCCAAACTAAAAGTTCTGACCGTCCCCGGTCATAGCCTAACTCTGGGTTCAACTCTGCTCATCCACCTCTAAGTGCCTAACACTATTAAAGAGGAACTTAACACGCTTTTACATTTCTGTGCTATCTCTTATCATATCTTGCCGAGTCCGGCCTGCTACATATTACTCGCTTTGATCCCGAGACTTGTATCAATCAAATTGGTTCGTCAATCAATTTGATCGCCGAACCGATTTCTAACCGACTGTATTAGCCACTTTGGCATCTCATTTCCCTTCAAAGAGCAGTTATAATACTGCTCCTTGCGATATTGCTTCTTTAGAAGCACGGGATCTGTCATGGATTATATCATTCATCGATCATGATGGGTATGGGTTAGGGTTCGAAGATATTATAAAGCCTGACTCGGTTGAAAATTTCGACCAAGTCAGTCTTTCTTTTTCTTCCCCCATGTCTCCCGCCAAACTCTACCTCCCTAACTCAAAGAAGACCGCCAACGAGCTTGTCGAGGCCTTGGGCTTCGAATTCAAGGAAGATCCGACCCCCTCTTTCTTCGACGTCGCCGATTTCTCTCCCGAAAACATCGACGCGTATCAATACCCGGCTCTCGCCACCGACGATCCTTTCTTGGCCACCAACAACCTCCTCGAAGTTTTTATCCAGCAAAGTTGGCGAAATGGTACAAGCCTGTCGAAGGTGCGACAGGGCCTAACTTACGCCAAGGGCGTTGATCTCTACCGTGCTACGAACTCGATTTTTCGCGCGTTCAAAAGCGTTTTTGCACAACGCAATCGCGCTTCCGAGAACGATCTGCACACGCGCATTGAATCGGCGTTGGCAACAGCGCGTCCTGCCCTAGTACGTTTTTCTTTTCTTTTATCATTTTTCTTATTTTTAATCTTGATATTCCTTTTTCAGACGTATATGCATCAGTTCTGGGCTTCGTGCACGAACTGTCCGAATTTTGCGGTGGTGATAAAGGGCATGGCCCAATATCTTGTCCTTACTTACGGCGATTCTTCCAAGCGAACGTCGCAGCTTAAAGGTTGGAAATACTCCGAGGAGGAGATGGAAAACCTCGAGGTAAGTTCCCAATTGTCCTTTCACATTATTCTAACTGACTAGAATTCCTTTTCATTCTTTTCATAGCGGAAATTTCAGTTGTCCGACGACGAATACCCCGACGAACCCCCGATTCCACTCGATGATTTCCACCTCGAGGGCCTATCTCTATGGAACGCCATAGGAGATAAGGCTAGCGACTGGTTTACCTTCCCAGGTCAAGTTTCTCCGCTCGCGCCCTCTTCCAACGATTCTTCGAAGGAGGAAGAGTCGCAACAGCCCGAGAAGTCTCCTGCACCTCGTTACCAATCCGTGGATCCCTTTGAGGAAGCAGTAGCTTCGAAGTCGGTCCCAAAGAAGGTAATTATTCTTTCTTCCCTGTTGTATGTTTGTTCTAACTTAATCATCTTTCATGTAGCGGTCAAACCCTTCGGCAAACAAGGGTAAGGGTAAGGCTCTCCCGAGGTCCCTTCCAGGTCTTTGAAGCGATCCCGGAATACCAAGGAGGAGGAGGACGACGAGGAGGAAAGTGATTTAATTTTGGACTCAGAAGAAGACGAGTCTCCAAGTAAGTCTCTGATCCTAACTTCGTTCCGCGCCTTCTAACAACTTTTCTTTTCAGAAAAACGCGTCAAATCCTCCGTCCCCACTGCAAAGTTCGTTCTTCCTCCCCATGCCTCGCGTCGTACACTAATAAGTACTCCTAGACGACGTACTTCTCGTCAGGTATGACTGTTTTCTTCCTAACTTAACTTTTCTTTCATTTTATTTTTCTTTTAGCATTTGTCCGCAGTCGTCATCAAGCCTGAGCCTGGGTCAAGCAAAAGGCCGGCTCCTGCATCAAGAGCTAAATCTCGCGCGGTTGCCGCATCTCGTCGCAAAACTCCTTCTCCAGAGCCATCGCCCCCTCCAAAAGGGAAGCGAACCCGAACTAGGGCCTCGATTGGAGTTAGGGAGAAGCTGCCGACTGGGTCTTACCAGCCGTCGACTACACCCATCCCGGGATTCGAAGGTGTCGCTGTCACCACCAAAGGTGACCCCCTCTTGATCGCTGAGCAGTTCGTCCCTGAAGAAACGAACTTTGGTGACGAACCTAACTCGAAACACGGTATGTCTTTCGTTTAATTCTTCCTTTCCTAATTTATTACTTACTCTGTTTCTAGAACGGTCCGAAGCTTAGGACTCAAGTTGCCCATGTCAACATCGACAAACGGCTCCTCGGCGTCGGTAGCCTTGTTGGAGTTAACAACTTCAACATGAACTACTCCGACATCCCAAAAATGGCCTATCCCCTTCCACAGGTAAGTATTATTTCATATTCTTCTCTTTTCATCAGCGTCCTAGCTTAGTATTTTTAGCCAGCTCGCCCGTCCTCGTCTGGTGTCGATCAGCGATGCACCGAATGCATTCGCTTGAAGACTCCTTGCAATTACGAGAAGCCGCACATTCGTTGTGGGACCTGTCAGTCCAATAAGACGAAATGTCTTAAGACCTTGGACTTGGAGGAAGGCTTGCCGGTCATGAACGCCATGATCCAGCAGTTCAAAACTGCTCCTAACAGTAGGCATTTATTTTATTTTTAAATTTCGTTTCTAACTTTATTTTTCTTTCCCTTAGATGCCCAATCTCGGTTTGAGACTGCTCGGGACGCTCGCGCTGCGCTGATAATGGCTCACGAGGCGCTCAACGCCCAAGTCAAAGCCATCGACCGCTTGACCGAACACTTCATACAGTGTTTCGGTCTATTTTCCGACAGCATGAGCGATCCCATGATCGTCCTCAAGAGTCTGGGCTCGACCGCGGGAGACGAACCGGTGGCTCGCTTCTCGTATGAACACTTTAGCTTCCTAGCTACTGTGTTCGACTGGAACAGCCCCCTGAACTTTGGCAAGATCGACACCGGCGATCGAACGCTTCAGGAATGGCTGGAACTTGTCCGAGAGTCGCTCGACAAAGTTCCTGGGCCTTCCTCTCCCGTTCCTAACTCTTCTCCAACCGCTCTGCCCGATTCCTCGGCTACTACCCTCCTTGAGGATAGTATTGCTAACGCGAGGGAATCCGTGGTAGACATCGGGATCGCGGACGCTACGGGATCCGGATCGCTGGACGAGCGGGACGAGTTGGTCGCGTAGGTTGTTTCATCGATAACGCGTGGGTCGAGTCGGGGGTACCAATTTTGTGGTACCTTCGACTCTTTTGTAATATTTTCTTTTTGCATTGTCTGGACTCTTTTCAAGTATTCCTAGGTAAACGTTGCTAGGTTTCTTGCTAAGAGTAAATTTGTAGTATTTACTTTGCGCCGGGTGGCTCTTTTATGAGCTACCAAAAAAAAATATATGATCTTTTCTTGAATTTCCCGTGTGACAACTAAGTTAGGACGGTCCGAAACCTTTTTATTTCATAAGTTCCGAGTTCGTCTAACTTAATCATACACGTTCCACCTATTTTACAGCAATATTTCTTTTCTTGTCATTTTGTAGCGTTAATCATGTCCAGATAAGTAAGGAAATTCCATTCCCAATGCATGATTGTGCTCGAAACGTTCGGCTAGTAGTTAGGACCAATATCTGAGGGAATTTTGGAGTGTCTAGAGTTTTCTGGACATTTTGTTTTTCCAAATTTTCCGGGTCTCCTCCCCCAAACTAAAGATCCCAACTGTCCTCAGTTGCGTTGGTACGATCTTAGATGAAGAACTGGCTGCCTATAAAAGGTCCTAACAATTTTCCAGTCCTACCCAAACTAAAATCATATCCCTTCGCGCATTATCATCTTTACTCGTTTTCATGCCAAAACCGAAAATCCTAACTCGAGAGAAGGAAATTCATCCTTCTCTTCAGGCTATCAGCAAAGCATATGACGCTCTTCATGAGCATTTCATTGCTATCAGTCGAGTTTACCCTCGACCGGAGAAGAATCCGCCTTCCTTGACAAAGCAAAAGCGATTCCGTCCCTTTGTGGAGGAATTGTACAATGCTCTCGTGTGTAATCTTCCTTTTTCATATTTGAATCCTCGTCCTAACTTCCTTGTAGACTGAGAATGTCACTATTCGTGAACATGCTCGTGTCCCCCATACCATGCAAGTTCGGACCGAAGCTCTAGCGCTCTTTGAGGATTCCATTCCGTTTATTCCAAACATTGAACACGACATGCAAACTTCCCGTCTAACTGGGTTCATGAAACAGTTGGATGCTGCCGTGGTATGTTTTTCTTTCATGACACAGTGTGTCCTAACTTATATATTTATTTGTTATTCCATGTAGAATGAGTATGAGACCGAGCTCGCAAATCGTCAAAGAACCCCGGTGAATCCAGACGCTTTGAAATATATTCGCACTGGAAAATCCAAAGTATGTCCAAAGTTTTCATTATTGCTTCGTCCTAACTCATCTTCCTCGTGTAGGCGACTGGTGAATCGTCTTCTAAGGTAGAGTATGATTCGGACGAGCCTGTCAAGACTTCCAAGAAAGGAAAGAAACGAAAGGTGGAGAGCGTAAGTCTTTCTATTCTTCGCTTTTCCTTCTTTTCGTCATTTTCGAGTTAGGCTGGTCTTTCGGACTCCATCCATGCTTCTAGTACGCAGTCTAGATCCGACATCGGTACCTCCGACTCTGCACGGGTTGCTAGTACACAAATTTATGTCGCTGACCTGCGGACTGAAACCGAAGGTTCGTCCTAACTCCATTTTCGTTTTATGCCTATCCCTTTTCTTTTCTTTCAATCTTCGGCCTCTGACTGGCCTACCAGCCGATGAAGCTCCCTTTTCTCATTCACTTGGTGCTCATCCTGGTGATGATCCGGCCGCGCTAGAGTACCTCATGGGTAAACTAGTTAGACTAGAGTTTGACTCTACCCATCCGGCTGCTCTTGAGTCTGCTCATGCTGCCCATTCTCAATTTCCTGGATGGTGTCACTATATGCCACTTCGTCCCGCCGAATTGGCTCGGTTGATCCAGTTCCAACGGTCTTTGACCAGGTTAGGCCATTACGAAACGATTCCTAACTTGCGTCACTTGGCTTGGGAGCGGTGTAACTGCCATGTCAGGTCTCCCTTTCGTGTTGAACCAATCCGGGCGGCAGAGGAGTCCTTCCGCCGGCAGATTCCTGTTCTTCCTCTCGATTGGCTCAGCCATAATTGAACCTTTTAGTCCACTTTTCTTTTTATTTATTCAGGCCGACTTTACTTCTTTCTTCAAGTCGTCCTAACTTATTTCTTATATTTTCTTTTACTTTCTTAGCCCAGAAACGAGAGAGAGAGAATCCTATCTCGGTTCAACTGTTGGATGAGGTTGCAACTACCTCGTTGGGAGAGTTCAAAGATCTCCCAACTGGTGTTCTCAACTCCCTTCTCAATTACCATCGAGTAGAAGGTCTCCACGCTACCCACATCGCTCTTCTTCACCACGATCGTGCCAAGGTATCTCGACGCATTTGTGATGAAGTTAGGAAGGAGTTCGAGGCTCGTATGAATCTTGCAGACAAGTCTGAACCCGAAACTGGGAATATGGATACCGAGAAAACTCAGGCTATTATCGTTCCGGCCTGTGAGGATGTCGAAATCAACAGTCCTACTCCTAGGTCTCCTGTTGCTGGTAGAAGCGGTCATCACTCGGCCTAACTTCTTTTCTTTATATAACTTTTCTTAGCTTCGTTATAGGTCCTTTCTTTTTACCTTTTCTTTCGTTATAACGTTGCATTTTCATTATTGAACGACGGAGTTATCAAGTAGTATTGTTGTACCACCTTCGCTTAACTGGCCTAACTTAACAATAACAATGCTTGTTCCGCTCATGGTCTAGAATGATTATTTAAGGACTCTAGTTTTCGTCTTCGGACGATCCCAGTTCCTGTAATTCATCATCTGATTCATCACCGTCCAGATTTAAGTTAGGCACCCTGTTGAATGCGAAGTCATCGTTCCAGATGTGTTCTTCATCATCTTTATCTTCAACAAGGGCGTGCAACTGCTCGGGAGTTAGATCAATCAAGTCGTGAATGTTCTTTGGTAGAACAATGGGTTCATTACGAGCGACGTGAGGTATTACACGAAATGCGGCGACCTTCTCTTTTAAGACGGTACCATCCATTTCGGCAATAATATATGATCCTCCTTTTGTTCGCCGAATTACTACCATTGGTCCTTTGTACCGTAGATACATTTTCCGATCTAAACTCTTTTCGATTGTAGTGTTCCTAACTTGAACTAGGTGTCCAGGTTTGAAATTCCAATCTTTAATAACATGACGGTTTTTCTGTTCGAAAATCCTCAAGTTTCTTCGCTTCGTTTCGTCTACACGATCGATCATATCGAGTACGAAGGTCCGATGTTTTGATAATGCTTTGGCTCGTAAGCCAATGAGTTCTTCACGAGTTAGGACACGATTTGGTGTGTCTACTAACCATGTAGATTCAACAATATCGAATGGTAAGATAGGTTCGGCTCCAGTCACCAAGAAATAAGGTGAACATCCCAGACCGCGACGAGGTGTAACTCGATCGGCCCATAAAATGTGTTTTAGGAAGTAGAACCACTTGGATACGTCTCCCCCTGTAGATTTAGCTAAAGCTTGCCGAATATCAAGGTGAGCTCGTTCTATCTTTCCATTAGCCTGTGAATTATAAGGAGAAATTCGAATTCCTCGAATTCCGTACTTATTTTCTAGCCAGCTCAACATATTTTTCATTTGAGGTGCGTTATCCGTGACAACTTCGTAAGGACACCCCCATCTGCATATGATATCGTCGAAAAACCATTCACCCAGTGTCCTAGCATTTTCCTGTCTAAGAGCGCGGGCTTCCGACCAAGATGATAACGAATCTCGAGCATGTACTATATATTTACATCCATTACTTGCAGGAGACATCACCATCGTGTCAACATGTATCTTTTGGAATAGAGACGGTGTGTGTGTCAAGTTAGGAGGCGTTTTGATTAAACGCATCTGCCGGTTTTGACATGGTACACACGAAGAAACATACCAGTGTACGTCCTTCGCTACCTCTGGCCACCAGAATCGTTTTTCAATCAATTCTTGGGTCGCAAAGGATCCTTTGTGTCCCACACTATCATGCGCTCCGAAGAGGATTCGCATTCTCTTATCTCTATCAACGACTAACTGCGGCAATCCTTCTGAAGAGTTAGGACGCCTATATAGCCTTCCTTGATCAACAAAGAATTTCTTAGCTTTTCGTATTAAATTATCTTTTTCTTTCTGCGTCATGGTGGCGAACGAATCCAAGTTAGGATTGTCATGCCACTCTTTAATTCTTGGTAACAGTTCATCGTAGAGGTTGCCTAACTCCGTCCGGTGTTTGACTGAGTAAGGATTTTCAGTATCGAACGTTCCATGTTCCTCTGGATATAAATCCTGAGTAAGCACCATCATTGGCATACCCGAATCTTCATACATCTGATGCCTTTTGAATTCGAACATTCGTTCTTCGTCAACATATGCTTGCAGGTCATCTTCAAAATCATCAACGCTTGTGGCATAGACATCCATAGTTAGGAAGCCACTTCGAGGATCAATTTTGTCTTTAAATTCATCGAAGTCGTATGGTAGTTCCTCAACCTGTTCTGCTACTGAGAACGGAATTGGTTCTCCATTATCTTCGTCATTATAGTCTTCTGGATTAATTGGGGGTCGAGCAGGTTGCCAGCCACCCGGTGTAATACGGATAGGCCGTCAGATCCATGCTTGATTCCTTTGACATGTACTAATGCGAAGTGATACTTTCGTATATCTTCGATCCAACGATTTATAGTCGCATTCGGACCGCAACTAGGATTATCTAACATGCCTTTAATATAGCTTGCATCGGTTTCGACAGTTAGGCGTCTACTCCCGTAAATTTGATAATAACTAGCTTCAAGGGCTAATTTTAATCCATATAGTTCTCGCTTAGCTTGAGAGAATCGTGCCTCTCGCTCATTTAGAGTTAGGGACCCGAAATAATTAAAGAATTTCTTCTTAGGATCCTTCGGGTCGAGTTGGTAAAGGTACCAACCTACTGCCTTGTACGAAGTATCGACAGACAAGTTAACATCCCATTCATAATTGATAGGACGTAAAGCTGGTGCTTTTTGAATTCCTTCTTTAAGTAACCTCATAGCTAACTCCTGTTTCGGTCCCCATTCCCAGGGAACATTACGAGTGAGTTGAGTCAAAGGTTCTGCTTTCTTTGCATAATTGTCTATGAACATTCGAAGCTGACCAGCAGTTCCCAAGAATGCTCTAACATCGCTTTTATCTTTGCATGCAGGCCAAGTTAGGACGACTTCTGCAATCTTATCTTCAGGTACTCGGCCTTCGTAAGTGCATTTATGCCCAACTACAACAATTTCTGGTCGGCATAAAAAGGTTTTCGGTCCTGAGAACGTTCCTCCAGCATACTTTAGACGCTGAACGATCCTGTTAAGATCCTGAAAATGTTCCCAAACGAACCGCCTAACTCCTTTATTGCCTTCCATTGTTTCAAATCCGCCGTTAGGGAGCTCATAACGAGTAGCTGGTCCCCTAACTGGTACATCATCAACGTATGGCCATGTTACATGCGGTATTTCATCTCGTAAAATATATGTCATATCGTCATGGAAGATAGGAACCGAATTAGTCCACCCCATGGGCAATTTTACCAACCGGTGTGCACCAAACGGCGTTTGAAAGGTAGTGAGGTCTCGGGATTCTTCCTCTACTTCCCTTTCGTCGTATCCAACATAAACATCGAAGGTTGTTCCACAGCTTCGTCCAGCAAAGTGCCTAGCTACATCTGCAGTAGCTGGAGGTATGCCAGAGTGTTGAATCGTGACTTTATTCAGCGGTTCAAGGCTATGTACTAGCCTAAGTGACTTTCCGTCTTTCTTCAGGACACAGAACCACTTGGAACGATAGCTAGCGTTCGATGGTTCGTAAATTCCTGCATCTATTTTATCTTTAATAATTTTGCACACATCGGCATAAATTCCAGGGGGGATAGGAATATTTCTTTCCACCCATGGTTCGTGTGCTTGAGTTGGTATCCTAACTGGAGGGAAGAACTCTCGTTTAAATGTTCCTCCTTCTTCCGGACACCACGCAAATGCCTTTTCTTGAAGTCTCATAAATTCGTGCATGAGCTTCCTCTCTTCAGGCCATAAGAAACCATCATCGTGAGATTTGTCCAAAGCTTCCATTCTCTCCTGTGTGTATCGTCCTGTTGGTACGAAGGCTGGAGGATTGATAGGTAACTCAGGCATATCCTTCAATGGCTCGCCAGTGATATGCCTTTTTATCCGAAATTCTTCAGGTAATTCAGCTTTCACCGGCCTAACTTTAAGAGCGACGGGTTTGTACTTTTTCGACCCATAAACTCTTACTAACTCGGACTTTTGAAGCTGCCCCGATTTGTTCTTTCTAGGAACGTAAACCGACGGGTCTCTAAAAGCTTTCTTCCCTGGAACAGGTTGTCGAGCTAATCGTTTAAGAGATTTCCATGAAATTTGGGGTTTCTCTTCACTTTTCATAAGATAGGACAGATTTGGCTCGTCTGCCTCAAATTTCATAAATGTATCATATAGCGTAAAATTCGTTTCTTCATTATTTTCCATTACTTTCTCATCGATAGGAACATCTCGTTCCTGTTTGACAGTTTGCATGTAGGTCTGATGTGACGCTGTTGCGTTCCACACCGTTCCTAACTTTTGCAAGTATGATTCTATGGCCGCCCATCCATACATTCCTTTCGGACTTGTTCTTCAGATGCCAACCAGTACGATTCCGCCAGTTCTGCCCTCGTAAATTGTTTTCCTTCGGATTGGCGCCAACCATCCACTTCTAATTCACCCTGCTCATTAAAATGGAACCCAATAGCGATTTCCTCCTCTCCCTGATCGCTAGTCAGATCTTCGAGGCTCGAAAATTTCCATCTGGCTCTGGTTTACGTGGCTCTTCAGGTGTAGACATATTTTTATAGTTAGGCACCTCATATCTCGAAGTATCAACTTTCATGACATTTGCTAATTTGCCACGGATGCACGTAGGAATTACACACTGCCGTTTAGAGTTAGGACAAGTGATTGTGAGTTCCGTGTCACCATTAGCAAAGGTTTTAACATTGCTTTCCGTCAACGCATCGAATGGTCTTCCCATAAGTAACATATATGGTGCACGATTTTGAACGTGCAACTGTAGGTAGATAGTAAGGTCACCAAATGTAAATGGGACGTTCCTAGCTAAACCCTCAGTTCTACCCAACCCTCCATGTGAATCCTGCATTTGAAGAGTTACGTTGGGATCCCAAGTTAGACCCAACTGAGTAGCCACTAAACGGTCAATCGACACAATCTGTGATCCAGAATCTAAGATTCCTTCAACAATTTCGTTTCTGTGATTGATTCGAGCCGCAATTGATCGTAGTCCTTTGCTGTTTCCTGCTACAACAATCATATCGCGTCTCTCATCGTCGATGGGTAGGTCATTATGAAAACATTCTACCACATCTTTTTGTACCCAAGATCCTGCCGGCATTCCGTCTCTTTCTTCGGACAGATACTCAAACATGATCTCTGGTGCGAGAGCTAGGTCATCAATGTCGATATAATTACCACGCATTAATACTCCTGTGGGCATTTCCGGAATCTGGGTTTCGCCGTTATCAGTTAGGACAGCTACATACGCTGACTTTCCCCGTTTAGGCTCAACTCGTCGATTCTTGAGTTTCCTTTCCAGAATCTTCTTCACTAACGAAGAAATTCCTAGCATCTCTTCGATGGATAGCTGAACGGTGCCTTCCAAAACTTTGGTAGCTACTTCTTCTGCTAAACCATCCTTAAACAATTCGTTCCTAACTCGATAGCTAGGTTGTTTCGATTTTTCTCGTTCATTTGACATAGTGAATGGGTGAGACTGATCCAGTGTATGAGAGTTAGGTACTTCAGAACGACGGTTCCGTACATCTGTCTCAGGTTGTGGCCGGAAGGTGATAGGTCGGACATCGTCGAAAGGTCGCTTCGCAGTGGCAGGAGACGGTCTGATGTCCCCATAACCAGCACTAGGCTGTTCCTTTGATACTATTTCCGTCCTAACTTTCTCCGCTGGCTCACTTTCAATCTCCGTACTTGTGTCCCTAGTCCGACGGAAATTCCGGTTAGGAACACCATCAAATCTATCTCTTGGAGGCATAAGTACACCATCAAACGCGACTTTCTTTTTAAACGCTGATTTCAGAGGTCCCGGAAGTGGTCCCCTTCGATCATTGTTCGTTTTATTGGGATTTTTGCTGAAAGGACTCTCCGGTGCCTGCACAAACGAGCTAGCGTAGTTTCTCCCCATTTGGTAGATACCACGACCAGGTCTAGGCTCCTTCATCGAGTCTAATAGTTTTTTCCCAAGTTAGGTCGGTCAGTATTTTGTGAATGATCCGGATATGATCTATCATTAAACCGCCTAACTTCATCAGATGGCCTTTGTTGGTTCATCTGCAGCATGGCATTTTTGGCCTCAGCTAGTTCGCGTAGGAGGACTTGTACCTGATCTTCAGGATCAAGTTGACGATTCATTTCGTCTTCTTCTTCATCAACCATATTTGCAAAGTAAGATTCAGCCTTGCCCCAACCTCGGGACTTAGCTATATCTTCGATTAATTTATAACGAGGAGTATTTTCGTCATCCCTAGGCATCCTAACTTCATCCCGCAATTTCATACGAGTTGAACCGTTGCCTTCTGGAACCAACCATCCTCTTTTAACGTAATCCTGATAGATAGGACACGCTGCTAACAAGTGGTCCTTTGCTCTACACATGAAACAAAGCATTTGCCGAGGTCCAGTGTTTGAATATGTGTTCCCATATCGAGCACTTGGTCCAGAGGGTCCGGATTGATTAAATCCGTACCGACTCTGATTCCCTTCTAAGTTAGGCTGCCGTTGCGACACAGCTGCTCCAACTAGGGAGGCTACCGTACTAAGACCTTCGCCGACTTTTAATGTCATTTGACGCATTTCCTTTAACCATGCTTCATTGACATCCTGTTGAGATGCTAGACGCTCTTTTTCGAACTCTAACTTCTCTTTCTCATTAACACTATCTTTGGAAGCGGACTTCCACAAATCTGAAATGCCTCCTTCAACATCGTTCTCCTGCTTAATCTTTCTGACACTTTTAAGGTAGTCAAAGTTCGACTGGGCAGGTAGACCCGACGTGAGTGGATAGGCTATTTGGCTTCGCCTATACGATTCTGGGTTTGTAGAACCAATACCCGACGACCTTACGGAAGTTAGGCCGTATATAGATTCGTAGTTCGACGATGAGAAGACCTTTTCCGCCGCCGCTACAGCTTCTTTAAGCGTAATAGGATCCTCTTTTCTTCGATTACCGATCGTTGCCGGTTTTACATCCCTCCTAACTTGATCAAACACCATACTTCGAGTACTCTCTTCGAATACCTTCAAGTAGGTGCGTACCGCATCCCTATTAGCTAGGATGGGTCGATCCGTCATTAACTTTTCACATTCTGTTACAAACAGAACGTTATAAAGTCGAAACTCGGCTTTCTGCCTTATACTCAGTGGTTCGTATTCGTTGACAATTCGGTCTAACTCGTACATTGACCCTGCGACATCTAGCATTTCTTCAGGAAGAATATTCCGGACCTCTTTTACGAATTCATCGTAATTAGGTGTCCTAACACTCTTCATGCCCATAAATAGCTTTCTGGTCGGATATGTACTCCAATCCAGAGCTAGTTTTAACTTCGCATCATCCGACGTAATGCCGTTCGAATCAAAGATCCATTCTGCTGCCTCAAACCATTGAATAACTCCGACTGGGTCTTCGATATTCAAGATAGGAGGGGTTTTGTATAACTTCGGTAACTTTTCGGCTGCAGCAGCCAACTGTGTTACCGCATCGTTCGAAAGGGTTGGTAACCCGATCTGAGGAATATTGTTCCGATTTGACATGTTTGTCGATGATAAAAAGATAGGATGAGAAGTAGACGAGATAGAATGCGAGAGATTGAGATTTGGAAAGGAAGACTGAAACCAAGACGAGAAAATAGACGGATAGTCGAAAGAAAGTGTTGGGGTTTGTGTAGAGGCGAGATTGATTGATTCGAAGTTGAAAGGATTCGGTCCTTGCTCGTTATTAGAGTTAGGACTTTCGCCGATCGGTGTTAAAGGTGATTCTGGTTGTTCTCTAAACTGGTCGTCGTTGTCTTGAGACGCCGAACGTACAGCAGGAGATTTTGGGTATGCTCCAATAGAAGGACCTTCTGGTTCGTCTACCGTTGCTTTTTCTTTTGCTTTACGAGTTCGCCCTCTGTTATCTGACGAAGGGTTCACTGATTTTGCTTTTCTTGACGTGCTTCGACGCGATCTAACTCCCCAAAGTCAACGATTTGGACTCGAGATGAATTCCGAGTGTTACGCTTTGACGATGGTTCGCCTATCTTGTTTTTGCAACGTACAAAGGGTCTTTGTGGCTTTTAGGCCTATAGATTCTTTTTAGAACCCTCGCGGTGGGCTCCAGATAACGCGCAGTGCGTGGGATCACAACTACCACAACCCAAAACCAAAACTAAACCCAAAAACGTATTTAGGTAAGTTAGGACGGTTCCGCCTTATCAAATTTATAAAGGTGCGAGTGTGCTTGTCAAAGGTTACGCGGGTTCCGCAAGAATCTATCGCTTTTTAGGTTTTCTTTGTCCACAGGAGCTAGGGCTCAACTGCTTCGACGCTCGACTACGATGTAGCCTAACTAGGTTTTTATATAACTTTGGTATCGCTTTTAGTCGAAGTAGGGGCGCACTGGCCTTCTAACTTAAACTAAACTCGAAACGGACTTGTGCAGTGACGAAGGGGCTAGGGCTCAACTTCTCGTATGGACTTTGGATAGATCAACGAAGGGGGCAAGGGCTCAACTTCCCAACGAAGATAGGACAACTTTTTGGTAGATACGCGGTCTAGTTCACCACAACCTTGACCGGGCAAATTTCGTAACTTTTTTTCTTCTTATTGGCTACACAGG